>JAVTVY010050954.1:0-27837 GCA_036873755.1 Hanleya hanleyi
CACGTGTCAATAATCGGCGCTCGATGGGTCAATTTATTATTCATCAGGGTTAGTGAGTGAGTGAATAGGGGTTAACGTCGCTTTCAACATTTTTTCAGCTATATCACGACGGGGAAGGGAAGGGAGGGGAGGGGGAGAGGCAGGGGAACCTACTTGTAATAGAGCAGATCTAATGCTGCCATTTTATAGTGCTGTCCCACTGAAATATCATGCCGTAGGCAGACATGACACCCCACTCAGTCACATTATACTGACACCGAGCGAACCAGTCCTTGTTCTATCCTCTTAATGCTGAGCGTAAGCGAGAGAGCAACAAGTTCCATTTTTCAAGTCTTAGGTATGACCCGGCCTGGGATCGAACCCAGTACCTACCGCTTACGAGGCCGACGCTCTAACCATTAGACCACCGCATCAGCATAATATGGTAATATTGTTCTTTCATATTTTTCACGCCAGAATGTTAATCCACAACAATGTATTTAAACTAATCAGGAATGTACTGACAAATGTCATTCTTTTTATCCACGCCCCATTGGTCATTATTGATATTGGTCCTTGCTGTAACGTGTCAGAATCGGTCACAAATTTATTTTTAAATCAAACAGAATGCAGCAACTAAACCTGGAAATTTGTATTGGAATAACGTAACGATTGTCAGTAAAATTATTAAGTTCTGGCTATATCATATGCAGTGTTTTATTACAGTATCAATACTATAATATCTTCGCCCCGTATTCCATGGCCACGTGGAACTGTAGGGGTTGCTTGTAAAACCGTGGCTATACCATCCGGTAATAAATGCCCAGTGGTTTGACCAGGGCTTAACTGAAAACAAAAAAAGTATAGGAAGCGGCCATGCACGGCCTTTCACATCTGAGGCCGTCAAGGCCACTATAGTTCCGACAGGGGGCGCCACCAGGGTGACCTTTGACCTCGAATTCCTCCGCAGTGATGCGGTCTGGCGGTGATGCGGTCTGCCTCCGCGGACAGAAAATAATCCCACGGGGAAAAATGCATGGAATGCATGTATGGACCCTGGGATGTACTAACATGTACTGTACATGTAAGTACTAGGGTCCTAGTGGTAACTGACCCGAGTCGCTTTATCTAGAGGCCGACGCTCTACCATTAGGCCACGAGTAAATGGCTACAAACCAAGGTTGAAAATAGCATATATATGTCTACCATATGGTCCATACTGGCCCACTGGCCAATGTTGAACCTAATGGGAAATTTACTCCTGGTCATTGTAGTATGGGTTGTTTGGTTTTGTTTTTCACATCTCAAAACCTAGAACACGATGGGCGGGGTCCCGAAGCGATTGGCTGAAATTTTTGAAAAAGTCACTGGGCGAATGCGTAGTGGGTAAATAGCGCTGGGCGGACGTTTTGGGTTCTAGGTGAGCCCCTAGTGGGCCGATGGAGTCGAGTGAGGTATCAATGTGAAGCACACGTGAGGGAGCATCCAAAGGGCTGGGTGTGACGTGGAACCGACGTAATTTTGCGCATGCGCGGTAGACAAAGGGTATGGAAATAGACGTTTTGGGATCTAGGTGAGCCCCTAATGGGCCGATGGAGTCGTATGAGGTATCAATGTGAAGCATTCGTGAAGAAGCATCCACCTGAACTAGTGTCTCGGCCGTTGTCAACATTCGGCGCATGCACAGACGGGGAATTGTGGGGAAAGGGTATGGAAATAGACGTTTTGGGGTTTAGGTGGACCACTCGTGGTCTGATTGAGTCGAGTGAGGTATCAATGTGAAGCAGTCGTGAGGAGCATCCGCCTGGGTGGTATGTGGGGTAGGAATATCGTCATCCTGCGCTTGCGCAGGCAGACCGTAGTATGGAAATAGACATTTTGTGGCCGATATGGACCACTAGTGGTCCAAATGGGTCGTGGGAGGTGTCAAAGTGAAGCTTTTGTGGGGTAGAGTCAGAATGGCGTGTTTTTTTTCGCGTCAGTCTGCGCATGCCTGGCCGTAGTATACAAAGCAGTCATCTTTGGGGAAGTGACGGAAGGTATTTGATGTAGAGATGGACCACTATTGCTCCGAATGCGTCGTGTGGGGTGTCATTTTGTAGCTCTCGGGGTGTAGACCCCGATTTGAAGGATGTCCACTGTATCTGTCACGTCATCGGTGACGTCATCAGTACGAGTAGTAGCCAAAGTGGGTGTTTTGGGACGTTGAAGGCAGGTATTTGGTGTAGAAATGGGCCATCCTTAGTCCGAATGCGTCGTGTGAAGTGGCATGTTGTAGCAACGCCCACCAGCGCCACGCTCAACGCGTCAACGCCCTTGTAAATTAGCCCAAAAGCTGTGATTTGTCTAGACACCAATACATCGAAATGCAGTGACGCCCAGAGAGAACAACAACAAGTTTTTTCATATAGTTTATTCTCCCCAATGTTACATCATACCCACTCTGGGGGAGCTGCGTTGGGCAGGTTTACGATACAAGTAGCCTCTTGTCCAATCAGAGGCCGCCATTTGGCGCTGCGTCTGTCATACTCGTTCTTGCCCGTTAGATGTATTCTCAGCTGCTCTTGTCCAATCAGAGGTCGCCATTTCAGAAAGTTCTATCTTCGGCCATGTTCGCTCTGAACCGTTTGTTCTAATCATCATCGGGCAGGCCAGGATTCCGTTGAGGCAACATATCCTCAGATACTTGTTTGCGTATAGCGGAGCTCTTGAAGCTCGGAGCTCTTGGAGCTCAAAGCTCGGAAGTGACGTCATCGTACGCATGCGCACGCATCTGTGGTGCATCCGCACCCTGGTGTACCCTATGCCCTACGTGCTATAGGGTACAGGGTGCACCACAGATGCGTGCACATGCGTACGATGACGTCACTTCCGAGCTTTGAGCCCCAAGAGCTCCGGAGCTCCGAGCTTCAAGAGCTCCGGAGCTCCAAGAGCTCCGGAGACCCCTGAATGTATTCACCCATGCGCTGATAGATACTCAGAATGCGCAAACAGGTATCTGAGGATATGTTGCCACAACGGAATCCTGGCCTGCCCGACGACGATTAGAACGGTTCAGAGCGAACATGGCCGAAGATAGAACTTTCTGAAATGGCGACTTCTGATTGGACAAGAGCAGCTGAGAATACATCTAACGGGCAAGAACGAGTATGACAGATGCAGTGCCAAATGGCGGCCTCTGATTGGACAAGAGGCTACTTGTATTGTAAACCTACCCAACGCGACTCTCCCAGAGTGGGTATGATGTAACATTGGGGGGAATAAACTATATGAAAAAACTTGTTGTTGTTGTTGTTGTTCTCATCCTTGTTTTGCTGTTGTTCTCTCATTTGTCTACATCATGGCGTCAAGATGCTATGCTAGGGTGTTAAGCCGTAACGACGGGCGTTGACGGGCGTCACTGTATTTCGATGTATTGGTGTCTAGATAAATCACAGCTTTTGGGATAATTCACCAGAGCGTTGAAGCGTTGTGCTTGGCGTTGGCGGGCGTTGCTACAAGATATCACTTCACACGACGCATTCGGACTAAGGATGGCCCATTTCTACACCAAATACCTGCCTTCACCGCCCCAAAACGCCCACTTTGGCTACTACTCGTACTGATGACGTCACCGATGACGTGACAGATGTAGTAAACATCCTTCAAAGCGGGGTCTACACCCCGAGAGCTACAAAATGACACCCCACACGACGCATTCGGAGCAGTAGTGGTCCATCTCTATACCAAATACCTTCCGTCACTTCCCCAAAGATGCCTGCTTTCTATACTACGGCCAGATTGCGCATGCGCCATTTGACGCGACTTGCAATAAAACAGCTTCACTTCGACACCTCCCACGACCCATTTGGACCACTAGTGGTCCATATCGGTCCCAAAATGTCTATTCCCATACTACGGCTTGCCTGCTCATGCGCAGGATGACGATATTCCTACCCCACATCCACCCAGGCGGATGCTCCCTCACGTGTGCTTCACATTGATACCTCACTCGACTCCATCGGCCCACTAGTGGCCCACCTAAACCCCAAAACGTCTATTTCCATTCCATTTTCCCACAATTCCCTGTCTGCGCGTGCGCAGAATGTTGAAAACGAACGACACACTTATCCAGGCGGATGCTCCTTCACGAATGCTTCACAGTGATACCTCACTCGACTCCATCGGCCCACTAGTGGCCCACCTAAACCCCAAAACGTCTATTTGCATTCCATTTTCCCACAATTCCCTGTCTGCGCATGCGCAGAATGTTGAAAACGATCGACACACTTGTCCAGGCGGATGCTCCTTCACGACTGCTTCACATTGATACCTCACTCGACTCAATCGGGCTACGAGTGGCTCACCTAGACCCCAAAACGTCTATTTCCATACACTTTGTCTACTGCGCATGCGCAGAATGACGTCAGTTCTACGTCACGCCCAGCCCACCGGATGCTCCCTCACATATGCTTCACATTGATACCTCGCTCGACTCCATGGGAGCAATAGTGGCCCACCTAGACCCCAAAACGTCTATTTCCATACCCTTTCCCCACAATTCCCTGTCTGCGCATGCGCAAAAGGGGCGAGGCACTAGTTCAGGTGGATGCTCCTTCACGAATGCTTCGCATTGGTACCTCATACGACTCCATTGGCCCATTAGGGGCTCACCTAGATCCCAAAACTTGTATTTCCATACACTTCGTCTACCGCGCATGCGCAGAATGTGTGCTTCACATTGATACCTCACTCGACTCCATCGGTCCACTTTGGGCTCACCTAGACCTCAAAACGTCCACCCAGCGCTATTTACCCACTACGCATGCGCACAGTGACTTTTTCGAAAAATTTCAACCGATCGGTTCGGGACCCCGCCCATCGTGTTCTAGGTGTTGAGATGTGAAAAACAAAACCAAACAACCCATACTACAATGACCAGGAGTAAATTTCCCATTAGGGTCAACATTGGCCAGTGGGCCAGTATGGACCATATGGTAGACATATATATGCTATTTTCAATCTTGGTTTGTAGCCTATAACTCGTGGTCTAATGGTAGAACGTCGGCCTAATGGAGAGTCCATACATGCATTCCATGTATTTTTCCCCGTGGGACTATTTTCTGTCCACGGAGGCAGACCGCATCACCGCCAGACCGCATCACCGAGGTGGAATTCGAGGTGAAAGGTCACCCTGGTGGCGCCCCCTGTCGGAACTATAGCGGCCTTGACGGCCTCAGAGGTGAAAGGCCGTGCATGGCCCTTTTCATATACTATAACCTGGAATCAAGGGCATCAAGAGTTATCTCCCTGGAAAAGTTGACTTTAAAAGGGTTGACTCTACTACTGTGGTGTAATCTGGGTCCGTCTTTGGATCGTTCAAAAGATAAGAATGAATGACTGGATAAGTCGCTTTTTGGCAGGGTAGGGTGAGGGATACAGACGCTACTATGATGTATTTAATTGTCTAACTGGTATAAACATAATCCCTTTGGAAAAATGGGAAAACGCACTGGGTCGGTCAGATCAGATAAGCTGGAAAAAAGTATTCAAAAGTGTGGCTCATTGTACCGAATACACCACCCTCAGAGACACCCAGTATAAAATTTTACATGAAAGTCTCCTAACAAAAAACTTCCTACATAAAACTGGAATATCAGATTGTAATTTATGTGACCATTGTAATCAAGAGCCAGAAACATTAGAGCATCTCTTTCTCATTTGTCCAGTTGATAAGAATCGTTTTGGCAGTCTTGAGGGGTGGCTGAAAACAAAAATCTGAATGCTGGGTGACATTGAAGCGGACAAGCAAATCTTAGGATTTGGTCATAAGCAGTGTAACATATATCCATTGCTGTTACTGACCAAAAAATATATCTAATCGTCAAAGTTTGGAAACTTAAATCTTAATTTGAAAGCCCTTCAAAATATATTGTACCAGAGCTACTGCACAGAAAAAATATACTGCCTTTAATAACAAGCGAGAAAATAGAAAAATTCAAACAGAAATGGGTGCTTTTTGAAAACTTTTTCAAAACATATCACACTCCAAACGAGTAAAAATCGAAACAAGTTTTCAAGGCAACAGTTAAATGTGTCCACATTGTTTATGTTTATGGGTGGTAATTGTATATGTTGGTTTTCTTTGGGGGGGGGGGGGAGCAGGTGTATCGAGATGTTAAATATTGTGGAAAGCTGATTTACTAGAGATGTATGCATGTTCAAAGTATGATTATTTGCATTATTATTTTATTACATGAGCAGTGTGACTACCGTCACAGGACCTACGAAGTAGAGTAGGCATTAGGACTCGATCGTATTTTCATTGAGATATGATGTGACCCTCCCCTACGGTACGTTTCATTATAATATGGTACATGTACAACCTTCCATAACAGCCACAGGTTCTCTTTATAACATGCCTTTTGTGAGATTGAGCAAGATTATATTCTGGGTATTTATATATTTACATCGATGTGTTCGTACCACAAAAAATGAAAGTATATTGGTGAATGTTCTGGTCATTTAGTGATCCGGCCCTGGTACATCAAGCAGTTGAATAGACTCGGAGTTAAACGTCTATAAATAATAGTTCGCTCAGCTGTATTGAGGTCGCTGTCCTCAGATCTGCGGTTGAATCCAACAGCGAGAGAGCACCAGGCATGCCAGGGCTGTTCCCAAATTCCATGGTGTCATGTTTCCCTCGCTTAAATGATCGGACTTTTCTCCGTATGATCTATAACAATATACTGAAGTGTTAATTATAAATCTAATTTTAATCAGAATTATTTCAGATCAGAACTAGCTGGTAACAATGCCCTAATGCTCGTTCATGCCAAAAATCAAGGTTATAATGTCAACGGTTCTCCTTATTTTGCCGACGAAAGGATTCGGATGGACTGCCTGACTGACTGACTCACTCATTACCGGACAATTTGCGATCTGTAGCCTACTTCGTAGGAATATGCAAATAAAAAATAAAAAATTAAAAAAAAGAATGACTGGATAATGTCCAATATATTATTTCCATGAAAATGAGCCAATTGTTCTAGCAAAAAGAACAGTCAATAAAGAAACATCAATAATTCTAATTCCTAGTTCGACTTTCTTACAGGGAATGTTGACTTAAAATCCAGAAATTCCCGACTTATTATCTTGAAATCTTGACCGATTTGCTCGCAATTACTATCTCAAAAGTTCGACTTAATATGTGGAAAGGACCTTGTATGTTTAGTTGAGTGAATGGCCACAGAAAAGGTGCGGTAGAAGTGCCAAAATAAAATATAAAATATACAGAAAATTGTTCAGTTGGCATGAAGTACAATATTATGTTGTATACTCAGAAAAGTTTCAAGCCTGTCTCATCATTCACGATTAACAAGGCCGTGAAATAGTGTATTCGTGCAAAATCGCCAATTTTGAGGCGAAAACACCTCATATTTATTTCTGTTAACATATGAAGATAAACGATAACCAGAACCAGCTTGATACAGCATACTCGCTGTTCCAATACGTAGTGGTAGACCAAATCTGGTTCTGGTTATCGTTTATCTTCATATGTTCACAGAGAAGAACAGGAATTGTTTTCACCTCAGAATCAACTATTTTGCACGGATGCACTACTTCACGGACCTGTTACTCGAGAATCATGAGACTCAATGCCTTAATTTTTTTCTGAGTATACAATATAATATTGTGCTCTATCCCAATTGAACAATTTCTTGTAGTGGAAGTATTTTATATTGGTACTCTGTATTGCACCTGACCTGGGGCCATTTTCCCATCTAAAGATACAAGGTCATTTCGTCTTAGTAAACATGCTGATTCTTATCTTTTCAAGAGCAAGGCAATTAGTCAGTTTAATGTTATTTAAAGTGTAGGACCGAGTAGTCCGTTTATAGGGAGCCTGCAAAAATCAACAACATGGTATTTCACAGCTGAACAGCATTGCAGAACTTATTTTAATGCGCAGTTCCCAGGAGTATTTAAAGCGATTGAAATTACAAAAGCATATTATTTCTGTCACAATAAATACGTTATCAATGAACAATATTAAACCAGTTTATAAATTTGGTCATGTTGCCGTTCCTTCCCTCATGTACAGAGCAAATTGCGCTGCCATAGAAAATATGCGACTAGATATTTTTGGACGAAATTCCCAAAGACTTTGAATGATTCATTTTCATTCTAATTCATTAATATAGTCCTAAGATTTAATGCATATGTACTCGCAAAGAATATCTCTGCTACATATAATGTTTTGCAATTGCGGTTTTGCAACGTGCACAATTGGTTTACAATATAGAAATGACAATTTGGTATGGAGTATAGCTCACCATACTCACAAAGCAATTTGCATGTATGGAAATTATCTTTGACAAGAAGAATAATTTAGCCGTCAGTGAAAATCGAACACACGATCCTTCTAATCTGTAGCGTTGCTCTTATATGCCGACCTATAGGCGATAATTCGTAGGTTCGATTCCAGCTGACGGCTAAATTTGTATTTCTCTCAAAAATGATTTCCATGTATACAAATTACTTTGTTGGGGGCTATACTCTATACCAAATTGTCATTTCTTTTCTATAAAGCCAATTACTGCACATTGTAACAACGAGAGAAAGGATTGTCCTTCATTGGGACGGTTCACGGAGTATCACCTATCTAGCTCACATGGTATTATATGGATCTTACAAAAGCGTTAACTTTCAACATTAGCATATAACTTTTAGAATGACAAAGGATTCCAAATGTTCATTCCATCGCAATAAAGAATTTGTTCGGTATTATTCTTCTCTTGCTCGTTACAGTGGACTTTTTCGCCATGTGAAAAATTGCAGTGAACAACTGTTCGATCAGCACTTGTTGACTAGGATCACCAATAACATTAGGTGCTTTCGTTTCTAAAATCAATTAAATCCAATGTTTGGTTTTGTGCGCTGCATCTCGGCTCATCCTTGCATTGAAAATGTGCAGACTAGAGAGGATTTCTTGTGTATTGACCATTTAATGAGGAGTATTGCTCATTCCACGTTACATATCCAAAGGCATATATAATGTTTTATCAATTGGAAGAAGAGGTAATATGGAAAGTTGTACTCTTTTCATGACATTTAGTAAATACACTTCAATTTCATAGTATAGTTAGGCCATGGAACTGCAGTAAACAACGGAAAATTATTATATAACTGATGATTTTGGTGTGGAAAGACGAACAACCGATTTATTGGTCTACGGTACTGCATGTAAGCACAAAACATTAGCAATATTACTGTTCTTAGTTGAGCGTGGACACATCGTCAAATGTTCATTTCAAGACGGCAAAGATTTTGTCCAGCATGCTCTGTTTCCTGTTCCACACTGCAATGTATATACACAGACAACAGAATATTATAAAATACAACAATTAATAGCACAAACTAAATTTACTTTTGAGCCATCTGATTGCGGCTAGACACGTCACAATCACACCGTACACTCAGTCTTTGAAAAGGCAACTGAGGTAAATTTGGCTTATTTAAATGTTTCGTTTTCTGAACAACTCCATGGACAAATGCAGTGGAAATGAACATGACTTGGATGGGACTAAACATTCGACAACAAAAGACAACGGCTGCTGTTGAAAGACCACACTCGATTAAGAACCGTAGCAATGGACAAGAGCAGCATACTGCTCAACAATTTTTTATTGCGATTGAACGAACTTTCGAAATCCTTTGTCATTCTAAAGTAATATGCTAATGTTGAAGGTTAACGCTGTTGTAAGAACCGTACTAAGAGTAACTGTACGGTCTAGAGGGGTCGTGTGTTCGATTCCCACTGACGGATAATGTGTTACAGTCAATGAGAAATTCGAGCAAATATATGTTGTTGTTGGGGTTTGACCAACCCAGTAAAAAAGATTATAAGGATAAGTGTCATACTCGTGACAATTTTTGTTTATCATTTTGATATGAATTCTACTACCGGGTTTCGAGTTTGATAAAAGAAAGGTGCCATGTGTCTATTTCACACTCATCAAAGATATGTGAAGGTCAGTTCGAAATATATCAAACTGAATGATCTCTCGTTGCCAGGTCCTAAAACTAGATCTACCATACTCACACGCGAGGTTTCGTTACATATTTATAACTTAAATGACAAGTGATGTCTACTCGCCGATAAATCATGCATGTGTGCCGTAAATGAAGCTGATATACTTTCCATACAAGAAACTTCGAAATTGTAGTTTCTGTTGAAGACTACAAAGTGAAGTTGCAGAGACTCCAAATAATTGTGGAAACCTATACCATATAATAATGGAACCATGGTTGATCCAAAGGTGCTCCCTGGTCTCTTTTGGTAACTTTTTTTAAACATTTAGCAGAAGAATTTCAATTTAATTTTAAGCCATTGCAAATCGACTTATTAAAAGGATGAAAAGATATATCAAAAAAACGAAAAAATTATTGTTAATTGTAGCACGTACAATGCGGTTGTTTCCAGTAAAGACTCCAGTAAACTTTCAATAGCAAAGGCCTGTTGTATATCGCTTTAAATGCTAATGTTGTAATCCCCTTTCCCAGTTTAATTCCCAAACATCAGGTTCATCCCGGCGACCGGCCAGGTGGACGGACACGTGATACCCGGTGTACATTTGTGATTCGTAATCCTCGTTTCTAGCAGAGGAGACATTTTTAACGATTGATAACTCCCGTAGTTTATCTCACTATTCCAAGAATGAACCATTATGCTTTCATTGATAAGTTTGATAACATCAAGTCGAAAATATATAGTCCAGTTATTAACGAGAACAAAATATTCTCATAACCATAGAAAGGAGAGGCAATGAACCACAAATTGTTTCACGCGTCAGTGTATACCCGTCTGTCCGCCGGTGCGAATCCAAGAATTAAAGTGGAATAGGCAGATTCGTCTTACATTGGTTGAAACATATTTTTATCCACCAGATGACGTTGATATACATGTACTTCAACAGCGATCTTTACAAACTATATATGAGGGTTAGAACCACATATAAAGTAGTTTTGTATGGAAGCAACTCCAGTCCTATTGAACGGTTCTCATTGCAGCCCTATTTCTCATAATACTGAAATGATTGACAGCACTAAAATGTATTATGATGTATAATTTGTTCATTTTGAAGAAGAAATAGGAAAGTAACGGATATTTTTGTAAAATTGAGGAATTTTTTCGATTTTGTGGATGGGGTAACATTTGAAGTATTTCTCCAACAATCCAGCAGATATTCCAACACAGTAGCACGATGAATGCCACAAATTTCTGTATGCTGATGAAGCGGTTCAGCCGAAAAACAATTTTTGCATAATTTCAAGTCTCTTGAATTCCAAAGCCCGAATGACCGCCATATTTTTGCACAATCTGTCCATAGCTAATTTTGAGGTACGAAGTTTCCATCAAAATACACAACGTTGGAAACGTCTTCGTGAAATTGAGGATTTGTTAGCAAAGTTCTGCCATTTTAGCCCGGCTACAACCGGTCAGAATAGGTGCGCATGGGACCCCTCTGCACACTAGATCAGGTTGTAGGTATGCAGGAAATGTTGTCTATGAAAACCTAAACTAAGGCAGTGTTTCACTCTTGGCCAACTGACTACTGGCCAATACGACATGGCAGATATGAACATTAGCGAGCGCCCACCTTGGGTTGTTGTCACAAGACCTGCAATTGTATATTTATGAATTTACAGACAAAAACATGTGTCCAAGCGGTATATGTCCGAGAATTACATCAGTACGGCAAATATTATATCGGGGCATATTCAACTATTTTGTCCGGCGCTGAAACTTTTCCCAAATATTTATAGTTTTTAACAAACGCATACGATCAGAATAAGTGAATGACGCAATTTGTGCAGAATGAGCAATTATCCGAGTTGACTTTTCCCGATTTGCTAATGAATAATTTAAGTATCAAATTCTGTGGATTATCTGAAACTGAAAATATTGCATTTTTACTTATTATCGTGTACTCTATATTCTTTTAGAGTTTTCCCATCAGTTATATCTCGCTGCTTGTCCGATTTGCTTCACATAGTTTTGCCATCTAATTTGTTTATTCGCAGGTTTGATTTTTCGACCACCTAAAAATAACTTGGAACTTTTCTGATTCTGCAGTTTACGTTTGTTTAACGACATTTCTAAATGTGTCAACTGTGTAATATCATTTTTCTGGGGTTTAATATTCGCGATCAGTGCGAAATACAAAAAAAAAATTCGTGATAGAGATCTTTCTTTTCAAAGAGTTAAAGAATAAACATTTACCGTCATTATCAAGTAATTCATTCACAGTTTGTATCTTCTGTATTGACCATTCTGCCACGTCCGGTGACTCAAGAGTATCGTGTGAAGTCTCGAATCCAAAAGTTAGAGATGTCCTTCTCAGCGAACTCATATTCTATCAACTCGTATGTTGGTCTTAGTTGTTCTACTACAAACTGTATTTATTTAGTTTCCTGTAAGAAGTGTGGTCAACAGTATGTTGGCAAGACCACCCAAAGACTCCATCTTAGGGGGAACGGTCACAGAAAATCCGTTAGGAAAAAGCAATTGCTTATAGGTAGACATTTTTCTGGACCCGACCATGGCTGGGATAACTTTAGTATTCATATCATAGACGTCGTCTATCCATCTACTAAGGATTCCCCCTTTGGATTTGAGAGAAAAATCCGAGAGCGGGAATTATTCTGGATGCTAGAACTTGGGTCAGTGCTTCCGTTTGGTTTAAATGATAATGTCAGTGGGTTCGGCAATGCAACAAACCGCCGTTCAAATATATCCAACATTACCCAACTATTTAAACCCCATCAACGGAGACAACGCAGCCATGGTTGGCGAAAATTCAATAGTTCGATGATTCACGATCATATCACTTTAAATTTCTTAGTGGATTTAACTAACGCACCCAATAGTATACATAGCTTACGTACAGTTCTGTATGCGTTACCTCTGAGAGCTTTAAATCAAATAGCCAGAGATATACAACAATCTGCGTATTCAGGAAATATAATACCATCAAAAATCAGTAAAGTATGTCAAGATATAGCGTATTTTCGGTTGTATCGTCCAGTGAACATAATCGAAACATCTCAAGATCGGCTTTTTCTTGAAACTCAACTACTTAGATAAAGGACTGGACATCATTAATTTACCTCGAATCCTGAATGATCCAGAGGTACGCAACGCTGTACCAAACTATTTCAAGTTCACAGAACCTCCTTGCATTTCATATAAGTATACTAAATCTATAGCCACCAAAATATTCAATTACTCCAATCCTGTCAAGGAGTTTGACTGGAACGTATACACGTCAGGAGGCTATAGTTGTGATTGTGAATTATCGAACTTTATCTATACACCATGCAAACATATTGTGACTGGTGACCTTGATGTGGTGAGTGATAAGGATCTGAAATTACTCCTGATGAAAGGACCTAAATATAGAGAGCCAAGAAGAATAAATTTGAAGGCCGACCAGAAGATAGTCCTGTCTGCATTAGAACAGTACGTTATTGATTGGTCTAAGCGAGAAAAAGTTGAACCTACAGTACTCGCTGATTGGCTGGACCTTATGGCAAGCCGTTTTACTTTTTATTCGGCATTTGCTGATATCATTAAATATTTGCTGATATCTTCAAATGATTTGATGATATCACCAAATGGTTTGATGATATCAGCAAATCATTTGATGATATCAGCAAATCATTTGATGATATCAGCAAATCATTTGATGATATCATCGAATCGAGTGATTTGCTGATATCAGCAAATCATTTGGTGATATCATTAAATATGGCGGAACGTGAAAATAAGCCTAAATGTTAATGCCTGCTCCCTTCTCAACCTGTTGTTTGATATAATTTATACCTTTTGGTAAAGCTATCTACCGACAAATTACATGCAATATCTATTACGGTACTTAAAGAACCAGACAATAACAATAAAACGCAACTACAGTGATTTGGGTGATGTAGGAAATATGTTTAATAGCCGCCGCTATCAAACCTCTGGCATATACCTTACGCCAAACTTTACTGATAAATGTCAAATAGAACCATGAATATAAGGGCATTCAAATAAATATACAGCAGGGAAGATAAACTTTTCCATCGCGAGTTATTGACTTGTAGGCACAAATTCATTAGATCATGCATTTGAGTATAAACGAGGTGAGGCGAAAGGGGAGTTGTAATGATTTCGGGAAAGCCGGTCAGCATGTAGCATGGTATATTACGGCAGAACCGATTGTCGTGCTTCATCAATGGTAAGCTTTTAAGGGCAGGAGATAAGGCATAGCCGCAGATACAACAATAAATTAATCTCTATGACCCTTTACTGACCCGTAACTGGAGACTAGGCTCTTACAATAAAGACAGAACTAACAAAGCTTCAATGAAGTCATATGGCTTCTTTTTATCTTTATATGATGTGGGTACTTGTGTAATCAAATAGCACTAAAGCCGATGCAGATTGAAACAGTTGTGTGACATTATTTATCTAAGCATGTCCCCTGTAAATTCAGTATGATCTCAAGCGCTATTTGTTAAACATTCCGATCACTTTTCAATTCTGCGTTATATCTATGTTGACCTTGCCGGGGGGAGAGTCCGGTCGGATGTTCACAGAAACTCGTGTGCGAGGTAGGCCCACCACAGTGGTTAATGGTCAGGACCTACAGGTCAGCCGGCGCTAATGGGGGCAAAAATAGTGAAGCGAGCCTGTGAAACGGGCCATGCGCTGTGGCGAAGTTTATTGTCATTATGAACAGGGAGCCTTCCATGTTATGGTTCATAATTTGACCTTCCGCCATATTTAATGATATCATCAAATATAAAGTATTTGCTGATATCATCAAATCGTTTGGTGATATCAGCAAATCAATTGCTGATATCATCAGCGTTTTTGCTGATATCATCAAATGATTTGCTGATATCAGCAAATCAGTTGCAGATATCATTAAATGATTTGGTGATATCGGCAAATATTTGATGATATCAGCAAATATTTGATGATATCAGCAAATATTTGTTGATATCAGCAAATATTTGATGATATCAGTAAATCATTTCATGATATCAGCAAATATTTGATGATATCACCAAATACTGAATAAAAAGTAAAACGGCTTGCCATAGGACCTAACCAAGAGCAAGGTCGTTGAAACAATCCGCCATATTGACAGAAGTACCCTTCCCCAAGCAAAACAAGTACTGAGGAACCTCAATTCGCAAGAAGTTCTAGCAAATCTCCAGAGTAAATTCGTCATAGTCCCAGCAGACAAAGCTCCGAATAATATAATATTCATATGTAAATATTACTATTACCAGGTGCTGGTTAAAGAATTGAGTGTAGACATATCTTAATCAAATACGTCTACTTACTCCCAAACTGCATTTACTCTGGAAGATTTATTTAACAATCACAAAAAGTTTTTCAGGGAAAGAGGTATTTGTCTTCCAACCAATCATAACGACATACCAAAAATATACTGGACTCCCAAAATGCATAAATCACCATACAAAGCTAGATTCATAGCTGGTTCTAGAAGCTGCACCACTAAGCTTCTTTCAACTCTATTAACGAGGGCCCTTCAGGAGGTAAAAGCATTTTGGGAAAGGTATTGCGCCACTATTTCTAAGAACTCTGGCGTTGAATGTATGTGGATATTGAAAAACTCAAAATGTCTTACGGAAGAACTTGATGCTAAAGGTCACATACCGTACAGACATGTATCCACATGGGATTTCTCGACTCTCTATACTACAATCCCTCATCAGGATCTGTGTTCAAGAAAACTGATCGTAGATATATTAATGTCGGAAGCCATAAAGCATTCTTTAGCTCGACTACATACAAGAGATATCATTCATGGGATATTTCTTTGTTTATAGAGCTGCTTGAATTTCTCATTAAAAATATCTATGTGAAATTTGGCAACACAATATATCAGCAGCATATAGGTATTCCAATGGGTACTAATTGTGCACCCTGTTGGCTGACTTGTATCTGTTCTCTTATGAATATGACTATATGCAGGCGCTTTCAAAAACCGATTCATTCAAAGCCCGTTCCTTCTCATTCACCAAACGCTATATAGACGATCTTCTCGCTGTGGATAATCGCTATATAAATGACGCAGTGAAGGATATATATCCACCTTCACTGGATTTGAAGGAAACTACAGATAGCCCTACAGGCACATCTTATTTAGATCTCTATATTTATAAAAATGAAGCGGGCATTCTCTCTCGTCGACTTTATGACAAAAGAGATGATTACAATTTCGACATCGTAAACTATCCCTTTCTGGACAGTAATATTCCAGTGGGACCTGCATATGGCGTATACATATCTCGCTTAGTAGCATTTGCTAGATCCTGTGTTAAATGTGACGATTTTAATCAACGTCACAAAACATTGTTGCAGAAACTTATAAAACAGGGCTATTCCACCAAGCGCCTCCACTCAAAGTTTCTCAAATTTGGCGATACATATCGCATGCTGATAGCAAAATACGAACGTAGCGTGCAAGATCTATGGCGCTACGTTACGTAACTTGTGTCTAATTCCGCTTAACCCGGGGCTAGGGGCCGTATGAACCCATGTACTTCAAGATCCTCATGGTACTCATATGAACAGTCACAATCAAAGCGTGACTGAGTACATCATTTTTAGATGACGACTCTATAACGAATATTATGGATTAAGAATACTGATCAGCGATACGGATTTGATATTTTGGAACATCATGATGTCTTGCCGGCATCATTGAAAACTGTTGACCGCTTCTCTCTTGCAGGAAACAAGCCTATTTTTGTGTATACAATGATTGTCTTTTTGAATTTGGTGCTAATACTGTTATATGGAATATGGAATAGGTCTTTGGATTATGGACGCGGATATTCTCTAATGGACGACGGCTGGATTATGAATGACGGACTAGACGCTTGTAATATTGATAATTTCAGCCCAGCCGGTGATTGCATCTTTCCAAAAGGCATTTTTTAATCTCGGTATTAATTCTCTGGAACTAAATCTCAAATATGCTTACTCACGTAAAAGAAAATTTTCTCCAACAAATATGGAAGAAAGGTCGTCAAATTGTGTAGTTCTCTTTATTAACCTTATTTTCGGGTATGCCGAGAAAATGGGAATAGGGGTTAGGTCTACTCCGCCTTCTTTTTTGTCGCAAAGCATCTCAGTCGTTTGATTTTGTCTGGCTCCCCTCCCCAGAGGAATTTATTATTCATTTTTTTTAATATTCATTATCTCTTCACTAGGTTCAGGTAAAACAGTGAACAGATGACACAGAGAGAAAAAAAAGAAGTGAACAGATGGGCTGGAACCAGCAATATCAAAGTTTATATAACGTTAACTCATTTAGAGGATCCGTAAACTAAATAGTAAAGACTAAAATATTGATATATATATAGAGATAAGACAATAAATTGAGAAAACAAAGAAAAAAACAAACAAATAGTATACATATAGATTATAACATTATACATAAGGATATATCACATACGGTAGATAAATTCACAAAACATACGATATGATAGAATATGTAAACCTAAGTCACATTGTTCAGAGTGAACTTTCGCTGAGGTCTTGTTGAAACTAAATGCCTAGAGCCTGGAAAATCATTTAAAATACCAATAGCTCTAGGCAATGATTGCATCCTGAATAAGTGTCGTTTCATCATCACCATATTGCAATATGTTCAATTCGGAGTTATCAATACGAATTTCTTTAACTAAACGAAGCATAACACGGGCGGTGGGAAAAGATGCCGGTCATTATCTTTCTTTACCGTGAGGGACAACTATTCTGCAACTAATATGAAATTATATGGCGATATTGTGGTTCCCTGTCTACAACCTCTTTCTAGTTGAAACAAATATGATAGATAACCATTATTAGTTACACAGGTTCGGTAACTGATTAAGAAATTGTAATCCATTTAATCAGGTCTTCGCTAAATTTCAACAATCGTCTTGGATGTGAAGGTCCAATCTACACTGTCGAATACCTTTTCATGAAGGAAGTTAGGCCTGGTATTTGTTCCTCTTCTGAATTTGCCATTACATCGTAGATCAACCGTGTTATTTTCCCCAATATATCGCCCTTTCATGAAACCTTCCTGACTTTGAATAATTACCGATGTAACAACTTTACGCATCCTGTTTGTTATAGCAGCACTACATATGTTATAATCTAGGTGAAGTAGAGATATTGGAAGTCTATTTTTCATCAGCTTGCTGCCCTTCTTTCGGTAGGAAACTAATTATACCCTGCTGTTGAAAAGTGGAAAGAGGACCCGTGTTAAAATCAAACTTAAGTGATCGGAATGGACTTATATCACCCCAAAATTCTGATAACTTCGGTCGGTATCTCGTCCGAGTCGGGAGATTTTCCCTTTTTCATTTGTTTAACAGAATCATAAGATTTGCTCGTCGGGCGTTAGTTTAACGCCGTGTAAGAAAAATTGTGATTCGTATTCCGTGCTTAGAGAGCTATTTTTCGAATATAGTCTGGAGTGAAATGATCTAAGTTTTGAAAAGATATCTTCCGATTCTGCAAGTCTTGCCCCATGAATGAATGAATGAATGAATTTATTCATCAATAATATATGGCTATAAGGTGAATGAAAAAAAAACTTAAAAACTTTGGGCATACAATCTAGGAATTATAAACGTGAAACAGGTAAAACTTCGAGTAAATAAGATTTAAGCTTAGACCTGAATAGTGATGAAGATTTTATGGTTTTGAGAACTGAGGGTAACTTGTTCCACTCCCGTGGCCCCGTAACTCCAATTGTATAATACGAAAGATTAGAGGAATAGAAAGGTCTATATAAATTTATTTCTTGGTTCCTTGTGGGATAGTGGTGTACTTCAGACAGTTTTGTAAAATCATTCTTGGTAAGTTTAGACACATTTTTAATTCCTTTTTTCCACCTTCAGAAATATGCAGTGCTCTTTTCTTCTTTTTGGTGCCAATTAGCCTTCGATCTTATTGTCATTTCTTCAATTTATATCTGATTCCGTCTAAAACTACTTTTTTTTTCTCAAGTGTGCTTTTAATAATATTTTCTTGGTTAAAATCGTCATTCCAAATGTTTCTCTCTTTTTTGGGCTTTCTCTCCTAATGGAAACGGCATAAATAATTCTGATTTTAACATTGAGATATTCAAAGAAATCCTGGTCATTTTTGACGGCGAGAACGCGTATGCAATTATTTACCTTATTCTGTGTCTGCTGTGCACACATACACCAATGTACATGCAGGGACCGTAACTAACAAGAAACAAGAAAGAGAATTGCAAAAATTACCATATAAAAAGGCGCGCTCACTCCGGTAGTTCTCAATATACAGTATATAAGTTTATTACGGTTCTTACAACAGCGTTAACTTTCAACACTAGCATATTAGATTTAGAATCACAAAGGATTTTGAATGTTCATTCCATCGCAATAAATAATTTGTTCGGTAGTATGCTGCTCTTATCCATCACTACGATTCTTAATCGAGCGTGGTCTTTCAACAGAAGCCATTGTCGTTTGTTGTCGAATGTTTAGTCCCATCCAAGTCATGTTCATTTTCATTGCATTCGTCTATGCAGTTGGCCAGAAAATGAAACACTTAAATCAGCGGCACGGCATGTAGTGCGACGTCAAATTTGCATCAGCTGCCTTTTTAAAAAATGAGTGTATGACGGTATGATTGTGGTGTGTCGAGCCGCTATCAGATGGCACAAAAGCAAATTTACTCGAAGTTTAGTGCTGTTAATTGTTGTGGTTTATAGCATTCTTTTTTATCTGTTGAAATACATTGCAGTGCGGAACGGGAACGGAGCAACTCTGGACAAAGTCTTTGCTGCGTTGAAAGGAACATTCGGCTACGTGTCTAAAAGTCAATGGCTATCTTTGAAAGCCCACGCTCAAATACGAACCGTAATATTTCGAATATCTTGTGTTACATGCAGTACCGTAGACCAAAAAATTGATTGTTCGTATTCCCAAACCAAAATCACCAGTCATATATTAATTTTCCGTTGTTTATTAACTAATTAGTATAGCGACCTCAATAGATCATGGAAAATGACAAAAAGGAGAATCCTTAACAGTTTAAGGATAAGGGCGGTCCAGTTTTCAACACCAAGTGAAAATTTCCATTTCCAAGTCTCTCACTAGAACGCAGTAAAACACAGGTCTTACTCACCTCGCAATCTTCGTTAGAATATATAGCACAAATACAGCCCCAAATTTGGCTTCTTGTCATGCCAGATGTGTAGTTTGAAGCGTGAAAAATATCACTTTCATAGTCAAATCTACGAAGCAAATATACTAAAACATCTAATGTAAAATATATAGGAAGATGCCTCAACACCTAGTTGAGGTTCGACGAGCAGTTAAAATGGCTTAGTATAAACAAATAGTCCAAAGTCCAACCACCTGTCTGAGTGCAATGAAACTTGACCACCTCAGAGAAAAGTAGTTCTTCACACATGGCTGAGACCGATACCATGTATTGAATGTTGTGTTTACAAATTGCAGTTAGACAGTTGAATGGACTTTGAAGAAAAATTGTACATTATTTGTTTGTAGTAAGTCATTTGAACTGCTCGACGGACTTCAATGAAGTGTTGCGGTATCTTTCTATATATATTTTGCATTTATTTTGTAGTATATTTCATCAGAAAAAAAAAATTTGCTTCGTAGATTTGACTACGAAGGTGATACTTTTCATCCTTCAAACTGCACATTTGGCATGATAAGAAGCCAAATTTGGGGCTGCATTTGTCTTTTACATTCTAAGGAAGATTGGGGGTGAGTAAAAACTGTGTTTTACTGCGTCCTAATGAGAGATCTGGAATTGGGATTGGGATTTTTTGATGCAGTGCATATAAGCAGACATTGAATTTAATTGATTTTACTGACGAAAGCAGTTAACGTTATCGGTGAATCATGTCAACAAGGGCTTATCGAACGGTTATTCCATTTTTTTTTCACATGGAGAGGAGGTCAGACAAGGAAATGGAATCTATTATACAGCGCTTTACTCTCTGCATCGCTGTATAACACCGCATTTGTTCACATGCGGAGGAGGCCAGACAAGGAAATGGAATCTTTAATACAACGCTTTTCTGTTGGGATTGTTATATAACACAACACCAACTGTGGTCTCCATACGACAAACGCGTTTTGTATAACATGCAGACTCACACGCCCATAAAGTGAAGCATTTAATTGCATGGTTGTTGTGGTTCACTTCCCATGATCTGGACAAACAAAGCTACTCTCCAAGGTTAGCTATCAATACGACCGTTCCGCTATGTGCATCTCACCAAGAAGTCCACTGTAATGGACAAGAGCAGAATTCTGCCGAACAAATTTCTTTATTGCGATGGAATGAACATTCGAAATCCTTTGTCATTCTAAAGGTAATATGCTAACGTTGAAAGTTAACGCTGATGTAAGAACCGTAATAATGTCTTCCAGTTTGCATTGCTTAGGCCCAAATGCATAGCCTGGATCAATACTGAGATTCGGTGGGTATTGAGCTCTTGTCCATTAAAGTGGACTTCTTGGTGAAATGCACATAGCGGAACGGTCGCATGGATAGCTAACCTTGAAAAGTACCTTTGCTTAACGAGATTATGGGTAGTAAAACACAACAACCATGCAATTAGATGCTTCCCTTTATCGGCGTACAATGTTACAAGAAATGTGGAGACAGACCGTGTTTGTCGTATGGAGGCTACAGTTGGTGTGGTGTTCTATAGCGATCCCAAGAGGAAAGCGTTGTATTATAGATTCCATTTCCATGTCTGGCCTCCGCATGTGAAAAATTGCATTGAACAACCGTTCCATAAGCCCTTGTTGATTGCTTTCGTTTCTAAAATCATTTACTTCAATGTCTGGTTATATGCACTGCATCTCGTCTCATCCTTGTCCGATGAGCAGTTAAAATGGCTTAGTATAAACAAATAATGTACAATTTTTCTCCAACGTCCATCCACCTTTCTACCTGCAATTTGTAAACACAACATTCCATGCATGTGAGGAGGTCATATCGGTCTCAGCCATGTCTGAAGAACTACTTTTCTCTAAGATGGTCAAGATTCATTGCAGTCAGACAGGTGGTTGGACTTTGGACTATTTGTTTATACTAAGCCATTTTAACTGCCCGTCGGACCTCAACTAAGTGTTGAGGCATCTGCCTAAATATTTTACATTATATTTTTTTTTTGTATATTTCACCAGAAATTTGCTTCGTAGATTTGACTATGAAAGTGATATCTTTCACGCTTCAAACTACACATTTGGCACGACAAGAAGCCAAATTTGGGGCTGTATTTGTGTTATATATTCTAAGGAAGATTGCCAGGCGAGTAAGAACTGTGTTTTACTGTGTTCTAGTGATAGACCTGGAATTGGAAATTGTCACTTGGTTTTGAAAACTGGACCCCCTTATCCTTAAGGAGTGTCCTTTTTGCCATTTTGCATGATCTATTGGGGTCGCTATACTAATTAGTTAGTAAACGACGGAAAATTGTTATATGACTGGTGATTTTGGATTGAGAATACGAACAACCGATTTATTGGTCTACGGTACTGCATGTAACACAAGACATTCGAAATACTACGGTCCGTAGTTGAGCGTAGGCTTTCAACGATAACCGTTGACTTTTAGATACGTCGTCGAATGTTCCTTTGAAAGCAACGAAGACTTTGTCCAGCATTGCTCCGTTCCAATTCCGCACTGCAATGTATTTCAACAGACAGCAGAATGCTATAAAACGGATTAATTAACAGCACTAAACTTTGAGTAAAGGAGATGGTGTTGTCAGGCGGGGTTTTTGCCCACAGCCAGCCGACTCATAGGAATGTACATTTCTTCTCTCCAACTGTCAATCACAATGCAATGTACAACTAGTCGTCGGCGGCAACTGTCAATCAACGGAGCGACTGATCGTTCGATTTCAACGTTTGACTAGCCCGTAATGCCCATACGGTATCGTGTCATCGGTAAACAATATTTATTTTACTTTTAATTGGTTCATAATGATAGCCTAAAATCTTACTTCAGATATACTGAATGCAATTTATTTTTTACAAAAATGGGAAAGATTGAAATAACTTGATTGAATTGCCCTCCTGGGAATCGAACTCGGTAAAAGAAAATTTCGAGGCGCTTGTGATCCAACGCGCGTATCCACTACACCACGACATACTGTAACAGGCTATTTTGTCACTATAATCTACTTACGAAAACTTCAAACGTTACGAATCATAACTTTTCATTTTTTAGTATGAAGGGCTCCTTGTGCCAAAAAGATCTTCCAGCAGTGGGAATATAATGTTACCACACAACACCAGGTTGAATGGCGTTTTGGTCCAAGGGGTCCTTCGCGTCTAAATGCGTGTCTGAAAGACTCGATTTAGACCCATTTTTCACGAAATAGCACAAGCTGTGGATTTCAGTTTCATGTGATAACTATAATTATAACGCAATAGCACTAAAACTTTCACATATTGTGTACTTATATTTTCTGTTGCCGTTACATTAACACATAAGAATTATTATTATTATTTTCGATTTCAACCGCACCACGTATAGGCCAAAATCCCGCCTTGTCGTACCATCACCTTTGCTTCCACCTGATTGCGGCTCGACACAACCGTCACTTAGTTTTTCAAAAGGCAGCTGATGCAAATTTGACGTCGCACTGCATGCCCTGCTGGCTGATTTAAGTGTTTCATTGGCTTGCCAACTGCATAGACGAATGCAATGGAAATCAACATGACTTGGATGGGACTAAACATTCGACAACAAAAGACAATGACTTTTGTTGAAATACCACGCTCAGTTAATAATCGTAGTAATGGACAAGAGTAGCATACTGCCAAACAAATTCTTTATTGCAATGGAATGAACATTCGAAATCCTTTGTCATTCTAAAAGTAATATGCTAATGTTGAAAGTTAAAGCTGTTCTAAGAACCGTAATAACTCCACTTGTGCCCCACATCTGACCTGAACTTTCAGCACTTTCAGACTATGCACAGAATATGTCAAGTTGGGATTTGTATGTGAATCCCATGTTGTACTTCAGTGCAAACACAGATAAAAGCGTTCCCACCATCCCTACACCATGGAATTTAACTTTCAAAACTGTCGACTATTTACCCAAATCTCCCATTCGCCATACTATATTGAAATTTGTTATTAAGGGGGAGGGTCCAGTTTCCAACACTAAGTGAAAATCCCAATTCCAGATATCTCACTAGAACACAGTAAAACACAGGTTTTACTTGCCCCTAATCTTCTATAGATTCCATAACACAAACACAGCCCCAAATTTAAATTCTTGTCGTTCAAAATATGTAATTTGAAGCATGAAACATACCACCTTCATAGTCAAACCTTCATAGTCAAATCTACGAAGCAGATTTCCGCTAAAATATGCTACATAACACAATGTAAAATATATAGAACGATGCATCAACACTTCATTGAGATCTGACGAACAGTTAAAATGGCTTGGTATAAACAAAGTATGTACAATTTTCATCCCAAGTCCAACCGCCTGTCTGACTGCAATTCGTAAGCTCAACATCCCATACATGTGTGAAGAACTACTTTTCTCTGAGGTGGTGATGGTACTTTCTTCACAATTGTTGGGATTGTATTTGCAAATTGCAGTTAGACAGGTGATTGGTCTTTGAATGATAATTTTAATTTATTTCTTTATACTAAACCTTTTTAACTGCTTTCTATATATATTTTACATTGTGTTATGTAGCATATTTTAGAAATTTGCTGGTAGTTTTTACTATGACGGTGATATTTTTCATGCATCAAACCACACATTTTGCAGGACAAGAAGCCAAATTCGGGGCTGTATTTGTGTTATAGATTCTATGGAAGATTAGGGGCAAGCAAAACCTTGTTTTACTGTGTTCTGGCGAGAGACCTTTGATAGGGATTTTTCACTTGATGTTGGAAACTGGACCGCTCCCCTTAATCGCAACATACCATGGATCGAGAGAGGGAGGGAGGGAATTTGGCTTAATGTCACACTCAAGTCTGTTTCACTCATATGGTGACAGTTTGTTCGGTGGAGGAAGCCGGAGTACCCGGAGAGAACCACCGCCCTTCGGCAAGTAACTGACAAGCTTTCACAGGTGGACCAGCTGGGCTCGAACCCGTGCCGGCTCAGCGGTGCAATCTTCGTTAGAATATATAACACAAATACAGCCCCAAATTTGGCTTCTTGTCATGCCAAATGTGTAGTTTGAAGCGTGAAAAATATCACTTTCATAGTCAAATCTACGAAGCAAATATACTAAAAAATATAATGTAAAATATATAGGAAGATGCCTCAACACTTAGGTGAGGTCCGACGAGCAGTTAAAATGGCTTAGTATAAACAAATAGTCCAAAGTCCAACCACCTGTCTGACTACAATGAAACTTGACCACCTCAGAGAAAAGTAGTTCTTCACACATGGCTGAGATCGATATGACCGCCTCACATGTATGGAATGTTGTGTTTACAAATTGCAGTTAGACAGTTGGATGGACTTTGAAGAAAAATTGTACATTATTTGTTTGTAGTAGGTCATTTGAACTGCTCGACGGACTTCAATGTAGTGTTGCGGTATCTTTCTATATATATATATATTAGATTTTATTTTGTAGTATATTTCGTCAGAAATTTGCTTCGTAGATTTGACTATGAACGTGATACTTTTCATCCTTCAAACTGCACATTTGGCATGATAAGAAGCCAAATGTGGGGCTGCATTTGTCTTTTACATTCTAAGGAAGATTGGGGGTGAGTAAAAACTGTGTTTTACTGCGTCCTAATGAGAGATCTGGAATTGGAATTGGGATTTTTTTATGCAGTGCATATAACTAGACATTGAAATTAATTGATTTTACTGACGAAAGCAGTTAACGTTATCGGTGAATCTTGTCAACAAGGGCTTATCGAACGGTTGATTATTCCATTTTTTTCTCATGGAGAGAAGGTCAGACAAGGAAATGGAATCTATAATACAGCGCTTTACTCTGCATCGCTGTATAACACCGCATTTGTTCACATGCGGAGGAGGCCAGACAAGGAAATGGAATCTTTAATACAAAGTTTTTCTGTTGGGATTGCTATATAACACAACACCAACTGTGGTCTCCATACGACAAACGCGTTTTGTATAACATGCAGACTCACACGCCCATAAAGTGAAGCATTTAATTGCATGGTTGTTGTGGTTCACTTCCCATGATCTGGTCAAACAGAGCTACTCTCCAAGGGTAGCTATCAATACGACCGTTCCGCTATGTGCATCTCACCAAGAAGTGCACTGTAATGGACAAGAGCAGAATTCTGCCGAACAAATTTCTTTATTGCGATGGAATGAACATTCGAAATCCTTTGTCATTCTAAAAGTAATATGCTAATGTTGAAAGTTAACGCTGATGTAAGAACCGTAATAATGTCTTCCAGTTTGCATTGCTTAGGTCCAAATGCATAGCCTGGAACAATACTGAGATTCGGTGGGTATTCAGCTCTTGTCCATTAAAGTGGATTTCTTGGTGAAATGCACATAGCGGAACGGTCGCATGGATAGCTAACCTTGAAAAATACCTTTGCTTAACGAGATTATGGATAGTAAAACACAACAACCATGCAATTAAATGCTTTCCTTGATGGGCGTACAATGACAATGTTACAAGAAATGTGGAGACAGACCGTGTTTGTGGTATGGAGGCTACAGTTGGTGTGGTGTTCTATAACGATCCCAAGAGAAAAGCGTTGTATTATAGATTCCATTTCCTTGTCTGGCCACCTCCGCATGTGAAAAATTGCGCTGAACAACCGTTCCATAAAGCCCTTGTTGATTGCTTTCGTTTCTAAAATCATTTACTGGTTATATGCACTGCATCTCGTCTCATCCTTGACTTGAAAATGTGCAAAATAGATAAGATTTCTTTTTTTTGACCATGTAATGGGGAGGATAGCACATTCCATACTAAATATACCAAGGGCATATATAATTTATTTTATCAATTGGAAGGAGAGGTAATATTGAAAAGGGTTCTCATTCCTAGACATTTAGTAAATACAATTCAATTTCATAGTATTGCTAGGCCGTTTTGGTTTCAGCAAGCCGGTATACAATGTGCAGTGGTAAATTGTTATTGGTTGCAACCGTCGGATAAGGAAGATCGTCCAGTTTCCAACACTAATCGAAAAATTCCAATTCCAGTCTCTAATTAGAACGCAGTAAATAGACAGGTCCCAGTCAAGAAAAAACTAACATTTTTTCCGGTCAAAGTTTTCTCAGTGGTTCCGTCATCCTTGACCTATGCCCTTTCAATTTAGCTGAGGGGCCACCCTCGATTTGGCCACAAATCCAATATGGCGGCCAAAATCCAAAATGGCCGACAATATCCATAGAAACTCACAACTTCCTGCTCGAAAATCAATTTTCTTACCACAAACTAGGTTTTTTTCTAGTCCCACGTAGGGTGTGAATAATTAGTTAATTTTGTAACGATTTGTAATTGGTCTGAAAATTCAATATGGCCGCCAAAATCCAAAATGGCGGCCAATGTCCATTGAATCACACATTTTCCTGCCTTAATATGTAGAGATGGACCATCCTTGGTCCGAATGCGTCCTGTAGGATGTCATTTTGTAGCTCTCGGGGTGTAGACCTCCGATTTGAGGGATATCCATGTCATCTGTGACGTCATCAGTACGAGTAGTAGCGAAAGCGGGCATTTGGGGGTGCACGGGGGTGTGTTTGGGGTAAAGATGGACCATCCTTGGTCCGAGTGTGACGTG
>JAVTVY010050955.1:0-26809 GCA_036873755.1 Hanleya hanleyi
TGTGGCCATATTGGATTTTCGAATCGGACCAGAAAAGTGATCTGCATAACTAGACCCCAAGGGGAACCTGTGTACCAAATTTCAGAAAGATTCGTGCAGTAGTTCCTGAGAAACCGCGATAACAAGGTTTCATGGGGAAATCCAAGATGGCCGCCCTGTGGCCATATTGGATTTTCGAATCGGACCAGAAAAGGTATCTGCACAACTAGGCCCCAAGGGGAATCTGTCTACCGAATTTCAGAAAGATCCACGCAGTAGTTCCTGAGAAATCGTGATAACAAGGTTTCATGGGGAAATCCAAGATGGCCGCCCTGTGGCCATATTGGATTTTCGAATCGGGTCGAAAAAGGTATTTTGCGCAACTAGACCGCAAGGGGAACCTCTGTACCGAATATGAGAACGATCCATGCAGTACTTCCTGAGAAATCGCGATGACAAAGTTTCATGAGGAAATCCAAGATGGCTGCCTTGTGGCCATATTGGATTTTCTAATCGGACCAGAAAAGGTATCTTGCACAACTAGACCCCAAGGGGAACCTGTGTACCGAATTTGGGAAAGATCCGTGCAGTAGTTCCTGAGAAATGACATTAACGAAGTTTCATGGGGAAATCCAAGATGGGCGCCTGGTGGCCATATTGGATTTTCGAATCGGATCGAAAAAGGTATTTTGCGCAACTAGACCGCAAGGGGAACCTCTGTACCGAATATGAGAACGATCCATGCAGTACTTCCTGAGAAATCGCGATGACAAAGTTTCATGAGGAAATCCAAGATGGCTGCCTTGTGGCCATATTGGATTTTCGAATCGGACCAGAAAAGGTATCTTGCACAACTAGACCCCAAGGGGAACCTGTGTACCGAATTTGGGAAAGATCCGTGCAGTAGTTCCTGAGAAATGACATTAACGAAGTTTCATGGGGAAATCCAAGATGGCCTGTGTACCGAATTTGGGAAAGATCCATGCAGTAGTTCCTGAGAAACTGCGATGACAAGGTTTCATGAGGAAATCCAAGATGGCTGCCTGTTGGCCATATTGGATTTTCGAATCGGACCAGAAAAGGTATCTTGCACAACTAGGCCCCAAGGGGAACCTGTGTACCGAATTTGGGAAAGATCCGTGCAGTAGTTCCTGAGAAATGACAATAACGAAGTTTCATGGGGAAATCCAAGATGGCCTGTGTACTGAATTTGGGAAAGATCCATGCAGTAGTTCCTGAGAAATCGCGATAACAAGGTTTCATGGGGAAATCCAAGATGGCCGCCTTGTGGCCATATTGGGTTTTAGAATCACACCAGAAAAGGTATCTGCACAACTAGGCCCCAAGGGGAATCTGTGTACCAAATTTCAGAAAGATCCGTGCAGTAGTTCCTGAGAAATCGTGATAACAAGGTTTCATGGGGAAATCCAAGATGGCCGCCCTGTGGCCATAATGGATTTTTGAATCGGACCAGAAAAGGTATTTGCACATCTAGATCCCAAGGGGAACCTGTGTACCAAATTTCAGAAAGATCCGTGCAGTAGTTCCTGAGAAATCGCGATAACAAGGTTTCATGGGGAAATCCAAGATGGCCGCCCTGTGGCCATATTGGATTTTCGAATCGGACCAGAAAAGGTATCTGCACAACTAGGCCCCAAGGGGAATCTGTGTACCGAATTTCAGAAAGATCCACGCAGTAGTTCCTGAGAAATCGCGATAACAAGGTTTCATGGGGAAATCCAAGATGGTCGCCCTGTGGCCATATTGGATTTTCGAATCGGACCATAAAAGGTATCTGCACAGCTAGACCCCAAGGGGAACTTGTGTACCAAATTTCAGAAAGATCCGTGCAGTGGTTCCTGAGAAATCGCGATAACAAGGTTTCATGGGGAAATCCAAGATGACCGCTCTGTGGCCATATTGGATTTTCGAATCGGATCAGAAAAGTGATCTGCACAGCTAGACCCCAAGGGGAACTTGTGTACCAAATTTCAGAAAGATCCGTGCAGTGGTTCCTGAGAAATCGCGATAACAAGGTTTCATGGGGAAATCCAAGATGTCCGCCCTGTGGCCATATTGGATTTCCGAATCGGACCAGAAAAGGTATCTGCACAACTAGGCCCCAAGGGGAATCTGTGTACCAAATTTCAGAAAGATCCGTGCAGTAGTTCCTGAGAAATCGCGATAACAAGAATTGTTTACGGACGGACGACGGACGCCGGACGCCGGACGACGGACGGACGACGGACGAAAGGCGATTTGAGCAGCCCACCATCTGGTGATGGTGGGCTAAAAATACAGATTTCCATATCTGAAGAAATATTTGCTGCTCCCCTCGAATAACGAACTGCGAACCGCGGTCTAACATTATGAACGCATTTTGACAATCTCAAAAGTAGACGACTAATTAAAATGGAGAGACTATAGGTACATGTACCTATAATAGGTACATACCGGAAATAGGAGAATACATTCAGCAGCGGAGAATTTGGGAATTGCCAAAGGTCAATCATTCTACCCCGTTCAGTATCAACTCAGGGAAAGAGGGAAGAGCTGCTTTTGGTGTGAGTGAGTGAGTAGGGTTTAACGGCGTTTTCAATATTCATATCACGACGGTGCCTACATGTGCCAGGACACGAGAGTGCATGCCCAAATTTCATATTATCCTGGACACTGATCAGCCCGGTCACCCATCCAAGTATTGAGCGGGCTCAATTTTGAATAGCTTCGGTGATATGACGAGAACCGGTATGTCAGACGCTATTGGTTGTCATGTGAGCGATGGTCAGCAAGCATAGTTTATACATTAACCTATGCTTGCATGAAGAGTAAAGCATGGAGCAATGACGTATGCCTGATAATTAGTGTCGAACAGAGAGGCGTGGTGGGAACATGCTTTACATATGGAGAGGACGTATGTTATTAGCTATGCCGATAGTCGTCAGATCTGACAATCAATGTTCAGCCTTCGTTCACAAGAGAATTTCCCAGTTAATAATAGAAATATCTTGTTCTGTTCGACAGCTACGATCAACTCCATACATGCATACAATGATGATTCAAAACAATGATGTACAAATCGTTTGACTGCTTTATTCTGTACAGAGAAAGAAAAAAACTCCAGTAAGTGAGACAAATTATAGACTAGACAAGTTAGCGTTGTGTTACTGTTAAACGTAAAATACCAAATGCAATAATAATGAAAGCAATAAATAATCTGGACGGAAATCATCAAATTACCTCAATTGTGAATAGATTTCGCCCACAGTCTAAATTGTGCGCATAAACCAGGCGCATGATTTATGCTTTTACGATTTATATACATGTACTACTATATATTAATTTCGATTGTTTTAGCGATTGAGCTGTAGAAATAATATTGTCCATAAAAAAAAAATCAGAATCTGAGATCGATACGATTGATGCAAAATCTAAGGCACGCGACAAGTAATGGTTTATTAACACATATTCTAGCAAAATAAAGAAATAAAACAATACCCGTATGTAGTACATCGGGTATATATGCGTACACCTTGACCATATGTACAGTATAATGGACTATGGGGTATAGGCATATACACGCAATGTGTACTACATACCGATAGTTTTTTATTTCCTTATATTCATAGAATATGTGGTTTGAATCAATACAATCATTTAATTAGTTTTGCGAGTGACTTGTTACAGAATATGTAAGTCCGCGCTGAGATAATAATAACACCAATCGTTGTTCAATGTGAAAAGTCAAATGTGAATAAATTATTGTACCGAGATCAACAAACATGGCAAACAAACCATCTTCGAATCCCAAGTCCATCTCTACGCCTGCGGTAAGAACTTCTGGTACATTGGCTCATAAATAGTCTTCGAATGAGAGTTGTGAATCTATTAACAGATCCGAGTCGCCATTTATATCGAATCAGATTGAATGTATTACGTCACCACCACTATACTTCCATAATAAGGGAATAACCCGTTACGGCGAACGACGTCACCAACAGAGTTGCCGTGGGCCGGTTCTGATTGGTTCGAAAATGAAATGAACACATCGGATTATGAAGAAAATTGATTGGCTAATATACCCAAGGTGACCTCAGGACGTATGTGTATGGTTGGTTAATATACACAGGTGAATTCAGAGCATACATGTGCAGGAATTGACTTGGCATACGAAGATGAAATATATAAAACTTCACACCAATCAGTTCATATGACATATGTGTTATTATTTCTCAACGAATATGAAATGAGCATTCTCATGGCTTCATGTTGTATGCCTCCTACTATCAGATATACCCTCTGATTTTAGTGGAGCTGAATTAGCTGCGCGTAGCTTTTGTGCGCTTGACTCTCAGCCATTCAGCATCGTCAGTTTGTCAACGGAGCAGAAAGGGCTCAGCATGTTACAGCTAAACAGGACCGTTTGTTTTGTGTGATAATTTAGAATAAAACTTCCAATTCGTTTACAAGATTTGATACTGGAAGCATTTTTGTTCTCTCGCACATCATATGTCGATCAGAATCGATACAGATCGAATGCGCATGCGCGCCGCATTTTCCTACAGTGCAATCAGAGGTTGTTTCACCGACCTTTAGAAGGTTGCAGAATGACAATGACATAAGAGTTCGTCTTGCATTTAAGAGAGTTCAAATGGAACACATTTGTCAGGATACCGCATTATAGCGTCCACCATTCTTCTGAATTCAATGAAGTTCGCTAAAGAAAAGATATGATCAATCAGGGGTGTGGACACCATGGACTCTATCTCAGCTCGGCCTCGGGTGCCGTAATTGCCTACTGCTAGTGCGAAAACGAAAGCTTTCACTTGAAGTCTGCGAACCTCGCGCGCTAAATTCGCACCACAGTTGGAATGTCCGTCAGTCAACACCAGAACTTCTTTCACCGATTCTGTGGCGGACCGAATACCTGAAGAAGTATTAAAACTGTATTAATAATTAATTATAATTAGATATAGATATTCATACAACAACATATTTAGCAAGTAATTCATGGCAAGAAATACGAAAAACGCAGTCCATGTGAAACAATCCACGTTATCGAGGCTGGTCCAGTCCATATGTAACAATCCACGTTACCGAGGCTGGTCCCATTGGATCCATTGGATTTACGATTGTGATATTCAGCCTCATACAATGTACTACATTCGCTCAAAACGATTACGGTATTCGTTTATTTTTATAGAACAAATTGAAACAAATTATATTAAAGAATATAAGAAATTAAGCTACTGTGTTTTGAAAATGGTGCACTAATTGGTGAGTATAAAACTGAACAATTTGTTGATATTCATTGTTCCCCGAGCTGTTCAAGTTTGGGAAATGCTCGCTCTTAATTGTGTTTCCTTAAGCCCAATTAACATGGGTCACATCTCTGTATGTCAACTGTTCTAGCATGGTGGAGTCCCAGACAATAGTTCCTACATGAAGTAACGACCCAACCCCACCATCCTCGCCAAAATCAAGCTAGATAGAGTTAGAAGATGTGTTGCGGTTCTGCGAGTTACACCTACCTGTATCCGGTTCAAACATGTATTTATGTGCATACACAAAGGCATCACCAGTACACGTCGCGTGTCGGTCCTGTGGCATGCCCAGTATGGACTGTCGGACACTGGCTATGGTCCAGTGAGTCTTAAAGTTGAAGTTAAGAACCACTCTACTGGAAAATGTCACAATGGCTATCCGGTTATTTTGTACTCCTCGTCCAATGCTTCCGCAAAGTCTCTCAATCAGGTCCGCGAGCTTCTGTTTCGTGGTTGTCCAATCGCTGCGACTGATACTGCCGCTCATGTCGATGATGAAGAGGAGGTCACGTGGTAGAAGCGTCAGAGAACCATTTGTTCCTGAACCAGCCACTACACCGAGGGTCCCGGCAGTTCTGGCAAAGCTGTAATAATGGCTATGCCCAGTCATGAATTTGTTGTGAAATTTCTTATGTACATTTTGTTGGTCCCACGCATCTGAAACGAAGATAACAAGAATTGAGTAATGCATTAAGGTTACTGTATGGGGTCGAATATTCAAACCCTCGATTTTTGTTGTCTTATACCAGAGTACACAGTCAAACGTACAAGTTGGGGGAATAATAAATCAAGAAAATTAGTGCATTATAGTAAAAAACATTACTCTTTAAAACTTAAGCCATTCATGGTGCAGTAGGTAACGCTCAATTAAGCAAACTTTGTGCACTAGGGGACACAGCGGGGGTATAAGAATTACTCACGCTCAGGGTGAAGACTGTGTATTGTGGTCCACAGCCAAAGAACCGTTTTAATAATTGCCTCAGCATAACATAGTTTTTTAAGCCGAAACATTGTTTTTCCCCCTCAAAGATCAGCATATTGAAGTAACTTATACTCCTTATCATGTATAATAACCAGCTTTATATTCTCGTTACTCCGATGAACCGTCCTAATATCTCTGCACAAAGGCGAAACAGGTACGGCGATTACTTTTCTTACCCCATTGAGCTGGTGGGCTGAAACTTACCTCACTATACCCTTGGGTCAATCTTTGCCAGAAAATGTAGCAGAATCCAAGATGGCTGCTTTGATGACAATATTTGATCGATTTGTGGGTCATATTTTTCGAATTTTTCATTTATGCAATTTCTCCGCAAAAACAAATGCGTGATAAATTTGTAAATACCAATGTGATATGAAATAAACTACTTTTCCTCATCATTTTTCTGGTACCACGAGTGGCCGTCATCTTGAGTTTACCCATGATCCTCTATTGGGGGGGAGAGGGGAGGAGGGTACGGAAATAGGCTCAAAATAACCCCAATATGATAAACTATAAAATCACGAAGTATCAGCTCCCATTTTTTTTGTTCGTCCGGAGACAGCGCAGAAAGTCCTCCCCCCCCCCTCCCCAACCGGCCTGGTAGAGTTCTCAAATTAAAGTTAAAACTATACTCAGTTTCACTGTTACGAGTTGGCATGTAATACTATACGCTAAATCGCCTGGAGATTTTTAAGTGTTATGATGAAATACTAAAAGTTGTTCATGTTGTTAAGCAAAAACGATCTTTTTTACCTCCATTTTAGAGAGGTAGTTCTCTCTTACCCGTTAAAGGATGTTTGGAAATTATGTAGTCTGATTGTACATATAAACCAGAAGACCAAGGGTCCTGAGGCAGTCGCTAATGAAGTGGCCATATTAATGTTATATCTAAGTGATAGTCGCTAATGAAGTGGCCATATTAATGTTATATCTAAGTGATAGTCGCTGATGAAGTGGCCATATTAATGTTATATCTAAGTGATAGTCGCTAATGAAGTGGCCATATTAATGTTATATCTAAGTGATAGTCGCTGATGAAGTGGCCATATTAATGTTATATCTAAGTGATAGTCGCTAATGAAGTGGCCATATTAATGGTATATCTAAGTGATAGCAAGAAGTTCTTCCATTTACTATTGTTGTACTCTTGCATATCGCTCCAATTCTCCGAAAAGAGCCAAATTTCACTTGTACGGTGATGGACTGTGAAGCTTTGTATACATGTATAACAGCTGGAGATACCAGACGGCGAGGGTATATAGATCTGTATTTATCGCTAATTACACAAAACGCATTCTTATGGTCTTCATCATGACTGTGGTGTACAAAGCAAGATATCAAATATCAACAATTTAATGCCAAATGCTAGCGGCTTAAGATATCAGATGTCAAGAGTCTGAATTGAAAAACAAGGAGATATGAACAAGTGTCCAGAGTGCAAATCTCCAAGATATTCAGCTCCAACAAGATTGTTCCAGCACTGCTAGTAGCTTTGTAATACGACATCTAATCTCAACAGTTCTATCTACAAAGTTCTCAATCTCAAGGACAAGTGTCAAAATATTCAACTCCAAGTCTCAATCTCCGTCACGATATGAAAATATGTCAATCTCCACGATATAAAAATAGGTCAATTTCCAAGATATCAGGATAGGTGATCTCCAAGTAGCTTCATGAATAGGCCTATACAGCCCTCCAAGACATCATAAGCTGTGTTTCCCATCATCCAACAGAAAAAAAAAATTATGTCAGGTTCCGGCAAATTATCCAACTTTTGAGAGTCAAAATTTAGCAAAGTTATCGTTATGAATTACTCAATATGCTGATTGACAAAAGAAACAATTGTGTTAAAATATATACGAACAGAATTCATTGACATAGCATGAGCAGCAAACACAGATATGGCTACGCCAATATACGACCCGTACTGTGTGTGTTGTCACCGACTGCTCAGCTGTTGTTACTGTCACAGAATTGTGAACGAATCATAAATAACAGCACGCACTCTTATCGTTTCACCAGAATAGTCTACCCCCTGGAGAACACGGAATATGATACTCTCAGCGATATACACGTTGGTCCGTCTTTTTCGGAATCCTTTGGTCATATATGCTGGCGGTTATGCCCACGGGTGCCTAAATCCAAGAGTTTTCAAAATGTCCGCTATAAAAAAGTAGTACCTTATACTGCTTCTTATTAGATACATGCGCTCCTTTTCTTGCCTTTCGTTCTACTACATGTATGTTTAGCCCTGTATGGAACACGAAGCAGATAATAATCAACCTCTGACTACACTCAGAATACACTAGGATATGGAATGTCTGTTTTCGGATCAATATTCATGTTCGGAATGTGGGACTCTTTTTTTCTGTTGAATCGTATAGTAGTTAGAGGGTCTAGGCCATATGATTGGTTGAAGAGTGGTCGCATGATCAAAATGCCAGTACGATAGCAATAGCTAGTCGCAAGCGACTGCCAAAAAAGGTGCATCAGGACAACTATATTATTCGGTCTTTTTCATATCACGAGTCGTACACGTGCACGTGAATCTTAGATACACCTGAAATATTGTTTCGCACCATTTCGATGAATGGACAGCACTATCACATACAGTTAGGAAATTGGAAAAGTGAAAGAAAACACACTTTTGCTAACCTGAAAAAAGTGGAGCCTCTTTTTTTCATATAATAGTATACATCGGTGTGTGTACATCATTGTGTACCGGTATCTCTGTCACACAACCAATGCGTACGTTTAAATGTACATTGTTGGTTGTGTATAAGTACACAGTTATTGGGGAGTCTAGAATTTCGAGATTTGAAAAAAAAAAACGATTATCGTTGTTTGGCAGTTATCAACTTGTTAAGGATTTGATAGCTTGTCGCCAGGCCTTTATGTGGCATTTCGTGCGCTTTTTCAACAGTGTATGCAAAATGAAGAACTACGTTTTACGTACTCGGGCCAGACCGTGATACCGTTTCTTGCAGGGACGGGCAGGCGTTGCCGCCATTCCGTGGGCTCCGCACGATGGTCCGAGTTCTGGTCCGCGTTGCGGTGGAAGCGGCTCCAGTCCACGCTGTCCACTCAGACCAAACGGACACCCCACAGTGGACCTTTCTGTTCGCCCAAAAGTGTCCAGAAGAGTTCTCTATGCAGACAAACAACAACACGACCGCAAAACCACCCAATAGATTCATCTTCACACTGAAAAATAAATAACGAGGGAAAACGTTATGATATGAGGAATACATATGATAAAACGGTCTTCTAGGCCCAAACCAATAACAATGGGTGTATACGCCGGACCAAACAGGAGTTGACTGCCTGGCGAGTATTTAGATAAAAAAGATGAGAAATAGTCCGGGTGCCAAGTCGAAAAAAGGCCTTATTTTAGAAACTTGTTCACCCCACCGACAAGGAAATTTTCATCTATACCATGAATTTCTATGACCATTGCGGGTATCAACCAGGGTGGATGTAGACTTCCAAAGTGGTGCAGATTTTTGTTATTGCTGCCGAAATGACACCATATAGATATTTGTTTCTTCCACCGAAAAAGGGGGTAGGTGACTTTAAACAACCCATTCTTTCTTATTTATAGCCCAATCGGTCTGAGCTAAACTACATATAACTCAACAATTCAAAAAAGGAGGTATATGTATTTGAATTGATATATATATTTCAACACTGATCCCATCTAAACGTATCTAAACGTCTTTATTTATTGTTCAGTACTGAGTGGCGCAGTTTTTAATACCTAAGGTCGTAGATGTATTACATACAGCCCAAATAATTAGGTTTGTTAGAGTGAAATTTGAATACAATCCCCAATTACATCATACCGTTGAAAGATAAAGTAAAGGTACTAACTGAAAAACACTGCTAAGTACTGTTGAGAATTATATTATGATATTCAAGTACTGTTGAGAATTATATTATGATATTCAAGTACTGTTGAGAATTATATTATGATATTCAGACCTACTTGGATCAGCAATAAGAAGGATATAGCAACACACTTACACATATCCCCATTTTGGAAAGGAGTATTTTTTTTCAAGTTGACACTTGGATACGACCCCCAAGTAGGTCATACTAGGTTGGAATAGAAACATGAATCGTGGTTGTATATGGCAATGGCATAAATGCCGAATAAAATATGACAAATTTCAGACAGATAGGGCCATTATTAAGAAAAATATAGCAGTTGAATCACACATATACGTTTTTTAAGAGGCAATATATTTTCCTCATAAAATTCCATTTGAATATCACCTCCAAATACACCATATGGTTGGGATACAACCACGATCTTAAGTATCAAAAAAATTCATCACGTTTACGTAGAATGGTTCAATAATAAAGGAGATATAGCTATACGAATACACCTACCCCCTTTTCTAAAGGGGATACATTTTTTCAGTTGACATTTGGATATGGTCCCCAAGTGACGTCACAAGGACAGGATACAGGAACAAAGATATAACTCTGCTACTATTTGTGATTAATATATGATACCGCTTAAGCAGATTAGATCAATAACAAAAAAGCTTGAGTGTCATTCCTCAAAACACTGAAAAAGAATTCCTTAAAAGTTAAGGAATACATCCCGACTATTACACCAGCGGAATATTCCTTAATATTCAATAAGGAATATTCCGTAACATATTAAGGAAATTCCTAAACATGGTAGGGAATATTCCTTAGTTATGTTGAGAAATATTCCACTGGTGTAATGGTCGGAGAATATTCCTTTAATTTTTACGGATTTTTTTTCTGTGCATTTTTTTTCGAGATTTCTCAATGTTACAAATTCTCTTGTATCAAATATTATATGAATTATAGATATCGATTAAGAAACAGAGTTGCATGCCGATGAACCAAAGTTGTTAATTCACCGATAACGTAACGGGGCGCTCTCGAATATATAAAAGTTTTTCCTGTATTCAACTGTGGGAAGGTTTTAGAAGACCTATTCCCAGACCATAGGCCTCCTTTGGAAGTTGTGAACAGACAAATGTGAGTAAATTTGTAAACAAACTATTTTTTTAACCGTTTGCATAATCTTGACCAAATTATGTAATTTATATACATTGTTGTTTTATAACTGTTTTATAACATTATTGTTTTACCACTACATAAGCAATAATGATCCATGTTCAACCTAGTACTTTCCTATCGATGTTATCCGACATAATCGAGAGAATTGGAAAATGGAATGGTAGTAACAGACCTCCATGCAAACACATACATTAAATGTGCTATTTTCGGTTAAAATCGATAGCAAATATACTAAAAATAAATAAATGAATAAAAACTAAATAAATTAACAACACAGTTTTTCCTAAGGTTTACTATCCTTTTGAATGGCCTGTCTGGTGTTTTGAAAAAAAACCCTTGCGAAACAAACATTCTATGAAAATACCATTGCTTCTAAAAATAACGCCATAATATTTAAACTGCTCACCTTATCGCAAAAGCTGTCTTTTCTTCTTTGATTTTCTGCCTTCTCTCTGCAGAATACAACGATTACTGCAGTCGAGATGAACCATGTGTGTTATATACCCTCGACCCAGAGGAAATTATCTGATTCGGTTATTTTGGGCTTCCACGTGCGACCCAGACAAGATCTCTCCAGCTGGCCAGTAAATCTCATTGGTCGTTTCCGCTACCCTTACTTCGATTGGTTGACCTTCTTAGCTGCATCACCCTTAAGCCGATTCGCTGCCCAGTGTCAAATGACGATAACATAACAATATACCACATGTGTTAATAGTAACAAACCACTGAAAACACGGCCTTAATCTATATGTGGTAAATTGGCTCAGAACATCTTGAAAAAACTATAGTCCCCAATATTCGGCCCCACTAAAGTAAGCCGGCTTTTCAGCTCAAATTTATATATAAAAAAAATCAACATATTTTCCCCATTATTTTTTTTAAATAAAATAAAAATGTGTTTTGATATTTTTGAGGGTTAAATGTTACGGATATATTTTTAGAATATATAATAATCCAGTTTCCCGCGCAGTCAATACCTTATTACAACCTTGAGCCCCCACCCCTTCCGACCTCCCAAAAATCAATGGTGGTTTATGACTCGTACTATCCACGCGGCGCCTGCCGACACCTTGAAATAAAGAAAACAAAATTATTGCTTGTCCTTTGTTAAACTAAACATACATGTTTTAAACGCTAAAATGTGATGTCTTTTAATGTGTACATTCGAGTGAGTTTCATTCATATCGCGGCGGTGGACCAAGATGTTAAATAGCGATCACAGTGCCGCCATCAGATGGCGCTGGCTTCACTGTCAGAAAACATCCTTAACACTTATTGAACGCGTAAAAGCGTCTATCTCTGCATAATTTTGGAAGGTTTTTGGAATAAGTTGCAATAATGTTATGGAATTCACCAACTGGGCTTTTCGTTTTAAGATACGGTACACTAAGTATTTCCACAATCGAAATATGTGCTTGGACGGCACTGAACACACACATTTATATTGGCACCATCAGAACATCTTATCGTGTTAAAAACTGATCACTTATTTTCATATCCAAACACTATAGAACATATATTGGTCTACAAATACCATGTTTGAACACCAATGTTCACAAATTAACACATATCCAGTCTACAACACTTTTGGAACACTAGCGTTCACATAAACACGTAAAATTGTTCAACTATGCGTAAAATTGTTCAAAAAAGGAGGTGTTCGCTTTAGATGGATATTTTTCCCTTCATAATCGCTCTCTGCTGCTCTATTGTCTCGCTCCGAGCTGGCCGGTAAAGTGTGACGTAACGCTGAGGTGTTTCCCAACTCTTTGGCAGACAGGCGAGGCCAGTCTAATGGGAAATTCTGGTTCATATTCTTATACGGTTACCATTAGTATTTTCATGAACGACCCAGATATTTACGAACAATATTCAGTTATATTAATATATAAACCGACTCAAAAACCGAAAAATCACTGCCAAAAGTTCGGCGAACAATAACTAAGGAAGTCACTGCAAAAGAAAAAAAAAGATAGTGCCACGGCACTGTAGCGCTCATCTGGCTATAACTGGAGAAAGTGGCTGCGAGAAATTTTTACTGAAGAACTGCAATAGATGAGTTTCTAACTTGCATTGTCTCCCCTGAAAAAAATGGCAACATAGTCGATTTCACAGGAGGTCAAGCTGTAAATTCATGATTGTAATTGGAGGTTATGGAATAAAGGCAATTATACCAAAATATAATGTGTGATTGTCAATAAGCTGTATAAGCAATAACCAGAACCAATTTTTATTATGTGATTGCAGTCGTTCGTCCGTCTGTCCACTTCGTGTCCGGACAGTACATTGGACAGTTTTTAACCTACGATTCCAATATTTTGTGAGTATATGCACCAGGGGGAGACATGTCGAGTACGAAATATGTGCGACTGGGTTGTTACGATGGCAATGAGATGTAACAGGACATTTTTCCAATGAAAGTAATCTCTGGTGAGGTATGGCCTAACCAAGACATACCCCCATCTGTCTGCGAAGATGTAAAAGATAACGCCACGGCACTGTAGGTCATCTGTCTGTAACTGGAGAAAGTAGCTGTGAGAAATTTTTACTAAAGAACTGCAATAGATGAGTTTCTAACTTGTGTTGTCCCCCCTGAACACTATAAAATGATCCATGCAGTTATTTCCTAAGATTTTATGATAAAGTTTCATGGGAAATTCAAGATGCGGCAATATTGGATTTTCGAAATGAACCCAAAAAAGGTATCTTGCACAACTGGATCACAAGGGGAACCTGTGTATCAACATCCATGCAGTAACCTGGTGGCCATATTGAATTTTTCAATCAGACCATATATGGTATCCTGCACAGCTAGACCCCAAGGGCAACCTCTGTACCAAATTTGAGAAAGATCCATGCAGTAGTTCCTGAGAAATCCCGATAACAATGTTTCATCTGGAAATCCAAGATGGCCGCCTGGTGGCCATATTGGATTTTTCAATCAGACTACAAATTGTATCTTGCGCAACTAGACCCCAAGGGGAATCTCTGTACCAAATTTGAGAACGATCCATGAAGTAGTTCCTGAGAAATCGCGATAATGTTTCATCTGGAAATCCAAGATGGCCGCCTGGTGGTCATATTGGATTTTTCAATCAGACCGCAAATTGTATCTTGCGCAGCTAGACCCCAAGGGGAACCTGCGTATCAAATTTGAGAAAGATCCATGCGGTTCTTCCTGATAAATCACGATAACGAAGTTTCATAGGGAAATCCAAGATGGCCGCCTGGTGGCCATATTGGATGTTCGAATCAGAGCAGAAAAGGTATCTTGCACAACTAGACCCCCAAGAGGAACCTGTGTACCAAATTTGAGAAAGATCCATGCAGTAGTTAACGAAAAATAATGATGACAAGACTTCACTGTCAAATTCAAGATGGCCGCCTTGTGGCCATATTGGATTTTTCAATCAGACCACAAATTGTATCTTGCACAACTAGACCCCAAGGGGAACCTCTGTACCAAATTTGAGAAAGACCCATGCAGTACTTCCTGAGAAATCGAGATAACAATGTTTCATCTCGAAATCCAAGATGGCCGCCTGGTGGCCATATTGGATTTCTGAATCAGACCACAAAAGTATCTTGCACAACTAGACACTAAGGGGAACCTGTGTATCAAATTTGAGAAAGATCCATGCAGTACTTCCTCATAAATCACGATAACGAAGTTTCATAGGAAAATCCAAGATGGCTGCCTGGTGGCCATATTGGATGTTCGAATCAGAGCAGAAAAGGTATCTTGCACAACTAGACCCCAAGGGGAACCTGTGTACCAAATTTGAGGAAGATCCACAAAGTAGTTCCTGAGAAATTGCAATAACAATGTTTCATGGGGAAATCCAAGATGGCCGCCTGGTGGCCATATTGGATTTGTGAATCAGACCACAACAGGTATCTTGCACAACTAGACCCCAAGGGGAACCTGTGTACCAAATTTGAGAAAGATCTATGCAGTAGTTCCTGAGAAATCGCGATAACAATGTTTCAATGGCAAATTCAAGATGGCCGCCATGGCGGCCATATTTAAAATCGTATCGACACGGCATGAACAAATTCTGGTGTACTCATTGGGGGGAACATGCATGCCAAGTTTCAGCTTAATCGGCCAAGCGGTTTCAGAGAAGAAGATGTTTACGCACAACGGACGACGCACGACGGACGACGGACGACGGACAGTCAGGCCATGACATAAGCCCATCGGGCCTTCGGCCCAGATGAGCTAACAAAAAACAACAAACATATTGGTACATGCATAATCACCTGGGAAAGCAAGCGTCACCACTTGTTGAGGGTCATTTCCTTAATAAAGGCCTTGATACAAGAAAAGTTTAACCATATAACTTTTCAATTCATATTTACAACTTTCCGCTGCCCTTACACGAAATTTTGTATGTTTAACGATTATTTTTTTGCTCTGCTGGATCGTCAGAATATTCGAATACTGAACAAGTGGTCCGGCTGTGTGTGTGGACTTGTTTGCGTGCAATTCTATTCACGAATTATAATAAAATAAGGGATTATGTGCGTTAGGGGTTCGCTGTCTTTATTTCACGTCACTATTGCACTTTAAAGTCCAAAAAGAAGACGAGAGAAAAAAGGAAAAAATGGAAAAAAAAATTCTTGGGGATTTGGGGATTCGAACCAAACTGTTGGTTTTCTTTTAATCTGTAGTCCGAAGCTATTCGGCCAAGCAGCTGTTACAATTATCAACTTGAGGAATCATGTGCCGAATGGCGGTGAACTACACCCTTTCAGGGCATTACAAGCGTTTTGACATATTTCAATATTATGAAAATATGACACCTTTAACCAAAACGATTCTTCAGTATGATTTTGGATCAAACCTACCGCATTTTGTTATGGAGGACTCGTTTTGGTTAAAGGTGTCATATTTTATATATGAAATAAGAATATCGCCAAAAATTGCAAAAACAAACAAGTGCTTATTTTCTATCACTCGTAATATTTTTTTGACGAGTCTCTTCTCGGTGAAAATTGAGAATCTGAAAATTCAGTATTTTTCTCTCTCAAGCTAATACCTTTTAAAGTAAACGAGAGGAAATTATATTTTCGGTTTATAAACGCAACACAATAAGGAAAAAAATACGGTCAAACCGAACACCTCCTTTCCAAGACTCAACACTGTGCGATATTGTGGACAATTTATTATGTTTGTTTTATTAAAGATGACCTATAGTTGATGAGCTTGATAACGCTTCAGTGACATATTTTAAATATATATTTTGTTCATACTAGTTTTCGAACTTGAACCCTTCTACGTATTACAAAGATGTTACAAAATTTCAGTGTTCAGGATATGCGCAAGTTTCTAACAGTGTTACATGTATGTGCACACGATTAATACCTTATTTACAAATAACACAAATTCAGTGATTGGATTCTAAATGTTTATTTTAAATGAAACGTTACATATTTGGCAAATATGAGGCTACTCATTGCAGTGTTATGAGCTTAGCGTACATGTAATCGCCGCCGTGCAGTCGTCAAGACATTGAGTTAGCTCGCAACTGACAGTGTTATGTGTGTTGTTACACGAGGACTGTGCAGTTGAAGGTTGAGCACACCGACTTGGGTTTTGAGCAATGTCCTGGTCTGACAGCGTAGTGGACATTGCTAGAGCCCATTACTTGAGTAACATGAAGCAGAAATAAGTGTCAGATAGTTAAGCAGTCAACATCGGTGAGCAAGCTTGAGGTGGGGGGGGGGGGGGAGAAGAAATATTGGAGGACTTATGAAATGACATCCAGCTGATTGAGACTCTCGGCTTCAAACTGAACTCAGTACAGAGAAACAAGATAAACTCTGTTTAACCAAAACAAAGATACAGAATGTCAGTGTGAATTACATACACATGGTCACAACAACCTCAGTGACCTGGCTGTGAAGGAAACACACATGTCAGCTGCAGGCCAAGTGTCTGTCAATGAGTACTGGTCAAGGAGTTCGGATAAACAGCTGTTATTTGTAAACAAAGCTCAATGAATTTAAGCTACTAATGACACTAGTGGATTACACTGAGGATGTGAGACAATAATGGCCCTTACCCCAGCCCTGTTCCTCCTAATAAATTTCCGGCATGACTCTCTGGAGCTGGACATACAAATATTGACCATTTTGAACATCATATTATTTTGAAATAATGACTTACAATCATGTCTAGCAGGTCTCGAACGAAATGTTTGAGGATTCGCTTAAATAAAAAAAGTCGAGAGAAAAAAATCGGGTAGCGAAGTCGGTCGAAAAATATTTTTCTAACCATTTCTTTCGCCTTCAATGGATTTCTCAATAACAAAATCTATATGGATTGTTCGGTAGCACAATGCATATATACTCTCTAAAAAAACTCAAGTAAGAGTGGAACTGAAATTCATCTCACGTAATCACTTGAGTGAAAAAAAAAATCACTCAAGATGAGTGAGTTCAAACTGAGTGAAATAAACTTCGCCCAACATTAGTAAGTTTTCCACTCAAACGTGAGTGCATTTCAGTCAAACTTTAGTGGATTTCACTCAGCTCGAGCTGGAAATATTTCCACTCTTATTTGATTGAACATTTACTCCAGTTTTTTTAGAAAGTACCAACAGCGGCATTTCTAATATGTTATAAATAAAAATACAGCTGAATGCAACAATCATTAAAAGATAACCATTTCAAATACAAGTGTCTGTTCTGTCATTCAATATTCAGCCGTCGTCCAATTCGCGTCCATGATCCAAAGGCCTAATTCATATAATAGCATTAGCACCAAATTAAATAGAATACATCATGGTATACGTAAAACTAGGCTAGTTTCCCGCAAGAGAGAAGCGGTCAACGACTTTCAATGATGCTCATAAGACATCAAGATTTTTCAAAAATATCACATCCGTATCGCTGATCAGTATTCTTAATCCATATGATTTCGTTGTAAAGTCGTTATCTAGAATATGACATATCTCAGTCACACTTTGACTGTGATTGTTCATATGAACACTATGAGGATCTTGGAATTACATAGGTTCAAACTGTCCCTAGCCTCGGGTTAAGCAGAATTACACACAAGTGACGAAACGTACTACCATAGGTCATGCATGCTACGCTCGTATTTTGATATCAGCATGCGACATGTATCGCCAAAATTGAGAACTTCGAGTGGAGGCGCTTGATGATATAGCCCTGTTTTATAACTTTCTGCAATAAAGCTTTTTGACGTTGATTGAAATCGTCACATTTAACACAGGATCTAGCAAATGCTACTTGGCGAGAAATGTATACGCCATATGCAGTTCTCTCAGGTATAATACTGCCCAGATAAAAATAGTTCACGATGTTGTAATAATCTCTCGTAAAGTCGACAAGAAAGAAGACTCGCTTCGGGTTTATGGAGATATAAGTCTAAATAAGATGTGCCGTTAGTGACTTCTGTAGTTTCCTTCTAATCCAGTCAAGGTGGATATATATTCTTCACTGTGTCATTTATATAGCGATTATTCACAGCAAGAAGACCATGAGCGTTCGATGAATGAGAAAGAACTGGCTTTGAAATTAGCGACCATTCGAATTTGGGGCGGGGGCGGGGGGCGGTGGAATTTGAGAGGGTTCACCAATAACTTCGAGCCCTACGAAGTGGGGGTCATAGTGTGCAACAAGACTCTGTGTGGGGGGGGGGGGGTTATCAGTAACTTGATAAATGATGATGATGAATGGACAGCTATTCAGCTAGGATTTCTCGAGCTTCTGTGTGAATTTCATGTTTTTAGGTGGAAGAACCAGGATGGACTTCAGAACAGGAAACACATTTATCAGAACACGGCTTTGTTTATCTATGGAGCCTACTAAAACAGTAGACTCTATGGTTTGTCATTAGCCTAAAGAACATACAGTACCATAGATAGACCTATGTTCTGTTAGCATTAATCTCTGTACAGACCTCCTGCAGTGTTGTAGGACATGAGGCTGGTAAATGGCCGTATAATCGTATTTACTTTTCTCACGATGTATTAAAAGCTAGGCCCCTATTCATACCAGCTAGATTTGAGTTAGTACACAGTGCATCTAACAAATCCTTTATCTAAACACATTCAGGTGCAGTGCAGCCAGGACATTGTGGACTTTGACTAGCTAAATGAATACAGCCTGCATTTGGAGACTGAAACAAACCATTCAATAATTTATGCTGCCCCAAAGTTGAAGAAATAAATTGTGGCGTACTACAAGACAAAGTTGCACTGACGGTAGTTAATTTCATGATGAGGATAATATTATAAAATATAATAATTTTAATAGTTTTAAATAATAAAACGCCGTCTATTGCCTGTTTTTTTGTAGCGAGGGCAATACGATGAATACATGAAATTAATCATATTGGATTTGTCCGTATTTTTATAAAGTTTATCTGTGTCAGTATAACAAACATAACCTCATTGTTTCCCTGGGCGGTTGTATGTAATATTATCTATCATCATAATGCAGTATGACATAATTTTACCCAAAACCGGTAAATGCGAATAAATACGTCATGCAGAATGTAATCTCCGAGCTCCTCGCAGTCACGTCGTGTCACGTTCCTTACTTTTTCATGTGTATAATACCATACCGCGAATCACTTTATCAACAAATAGCTCTTCATATTATTAACGTATTTTAAATCGGTCTTAACATAATTCCACACGGCATCATTCAGTGTCCCTTGGAATGGTGTACGGAAATTTCCCCCATGACATTTCCCCCAGTGGACATTTCCCCCAGTGGACATTTCCCCCAGTGGACATTTCCTCCACCCCATATTTAGGTTATTTTGAACATGGTTTTTGAATAATTTTTCAACAACGCATTTTTTCTATATATTAAGATATATGAATTTCCACATATGTTTAACGATAATTGAGTCACAAAGTGATAACATATTACACATATACAGTATATATCAGTATTATACAGTCAGCACATTTTAAAACAATATAAAATGTATACATGGTATATAGGGTAACATTAACTGTTCGTAGGTCGGTGTCATGAAGCCATTTGATGAGCATAAAACCGAACTGAAGTGAAAACTGAGGTAAATAATAGAACAAAATAATATTGTTTGAAAATGCATCTTTTATTTTACCACAATGTAATATAATGTTTTCTTAAAACGTTAAAATATATAATATGTATATGATTTATATGTTATAGCAGAAGTGGATGAACTAGAAGTATGCAAGGATCACTTAGACTATGTAGACGGCAATGGCACCACCAGCCTGCCTATAACGCTTCATGTGACGTATGATGTGAAATCTGCGCAATACAGAATCCAATTTTTCCACTGTGCGCCGATCGGCTTGCAGTCGTTATTAGTCGTTATTAGTCGGCAATTGTCGGCAGCTGAATTATCTAAATTTAGACTGAGGAATCATGGGAATTATCTGGAGCACGCAGTCTGGCCGTACGCTACGCATTTGCGTACACTTCGCCATCCATAAGATGGCTTGCGAATCGTGAGTCTCCATTATTGCGGAGCGATATCCGGTATATTACGGGATTCTGTTCGGCCTTCATCCGGCAGAGAACAGACTCGAGAAATCTGATAAATTACAGGTTTTCAAACCACTTGGGAAACAGATATAGTCTAGGCTTACAAAATATATAGGTATAAATAACTTTCGTATCACCCAAGAGGTGTGGTAGATCTGTAATTTTCAACAAGTAGGGCATCACATGATTCGAAAATGGCGAGTTACGTTGGGGTTACGTCGGTAGACTTTAGCTGATTGGCTGACGAAGTCACGTGGTATTGATTTCTGGAAATTCTCTCTCGCACTTGCCGAAAGTAGGCTGTAAATGGATACACACCATCCCAGGGTCAGTCTTACCGCGTATAGATGACCGAGATGGTTACAGGTTGGTACGCTACGGTGACCCAGAAAACCGGTTGTGCTCACATCGGAGTCAACATTTTTTCGTTAGATCCAAACTTCTGCCCAACGAAGGTCTACCTGTACTTTCGACTCCTGTTGTCTTTTTAACACATTAGTTCGATATCTTAAATGGGCAATAAATCGTTTATTGAATTACAATCGAGTATGGACGTAGTTCATTTATTCTGGGGATCCAGGTCTACTCTGGGGAACCAACACTGGCGACCAATGAACATTCGATTTTCTTACAACCGAAGTTCAAAATACTATAGAAATATCGCGTGATACGCAGGCGTGCCTTATAAGGACTATCAGGAATTTTACTAGCGAGTCACAAAGGTAATTGATTGGCTACCAGATTTAGAAGCACAAGCCCCATTATACGGCTTGACCCAGAGAGAAAACGAAAGGGGAAAGCTATTGCGCTCGTGACGATGAGTTCATTCACTTCGGCTTCCTCAATTCTGTTCTCTTGTTCAATCAAATAAATGTATCAACTTAGGTTACATTTCGCTGAATAAATATTATTGATGACGGGAGGTTTGCATCAAGAGTGTGAGAAGAACGAATATCCTTAGAATGCCGCATCTGACAATTCAGCTGGGTGCTTATTTGCATATGAATAGACTTCCTGGATAAATTAGAGGGATATATTAATTAATTATTATTGCTACCAGTGCTGGTAGCTAACAGTAAACAATATTTTGTTCCTTGGAAGTACAAATAAATCGCCATGACAAGTTAACATAGGCGAGCCGTGAATTTGATGATTTTCATTGATATGCAGGTGCAAGGTCACGGCCTCTCACAAAACTCCCATGATTCATTGCGCCATCTTCGTCGCTTCGACTCCGGACGCTGGAGTTGCATTCGCGGCTGTTGAGTCGTGGCCTGACATTCCAAAATTGTCCCCGTTAGGGGGCAATGTTTTCAACTGGAAGCGCTAAAACGGGTAACATGCCGTCGATGCCACTGAATACATCCTTGCATACTTCTAGTTCATCCACTTCTGGTTATAGCTATGTGATTCATTATATTGTTTAAAAATGTGCTATATAATATAAGATGTGCCAAATTATTTTAAAACTATGTTCAAAATAACCTGAAGATATAGGGCGGGGGGAAATGTCCGTTGTAGGAAATGTCCACCGGGGGGAATGCCCACTGGAGGAAATGTCAATGGGTGGAATGAGTCCATGACATTATCCCCCGGCGACATTTTCCCCCACGACATTTTCCCCCGGCGACATTTTCCCTCGGCGACATTTTCCCCACCCTAATATTACGTGCTGTAATAATTACGATCGCAGTCACCGTCACTTCCTCACCTTGATTTTTTTTGTGTTCGCACGTAGGAGAGTTCTAGGAATTCAAGGGAGATTACTTCGGCAGATGTATTTAAACGTAGGCATGATCAATAAGAATAGATTATCAATATCTTAACACATCTTTAACGAAATGAACAAGATTGAATTTTCAAGTGTATTTTTCATAACGATTCGATTTAGTCAAAACTGAACTTTCATAAAGTACATTATCACAGAAAAAAAGTATTGAGGAAAACTGACGATATTGCGGTCGGTAGGGCCACATAACACCGTGCCATAACTAAAAAGTAATCTCCCTTGAATTCCTAGAACTCTCCTACGTGCAAACACAAAAAAAAATCAAGGTGAGGAAATGACGGCGACTGCGATCGTAATTATTACAGCACGTAAAAATAATTAGGGTGGGGAAAATGTCGCTGGGGAAAATGTCGCCGGGGGAAAATGTCGTGGGGGAAAATGTCGCGGGGGAAAATATCGCCGGGGAAAATGTCGCCGGGGGATAATGTCGGTACCCCGGGTGGAATGTCCGCTGGGGGAAATGACCTGGATTCGTTGGAATTGGGCGTGTGTTTGTGGGGTGATGATGGTGGGGGGGGGGGGGGGAATTGATAAATACCGTATCAGGTGAGGGGTCACCGGTAACCTTCCAGCCAAAGGAGGGTGGGTCAGACCTAACTCAGGGGCATCAGTTGAATTTCCACACCCCCCCCCCCCAAGTTAAATTTTGAACGGTCTCTCATCAGTTTTTGAAAGCGTCTGTACATATTCATCAGAGAACAGAAAAGCTCTAATGTTATATTTGTGACCTCTATATATCTGATCATATTCAGACAACTCATTTTATAAAAAATGAAAGGGGTTTACTCTCGGAACGACTCCGGTAATATAAGAAGTCGTAACCCCCCATGTTTGTCGAAGGGTGAGATGGGCAAGGCATGTGGATTAAAGGGGAGGGGGGGGGGGGTAAATAAAGCTTGACCCTTCAACTTGGACCTTGTGCTGTCCTTGGATCTCGGACCTTCGAGAAACCTTCTGGCCACGTGACTCGCGACTATATGCACGCCACATTTGGCTAAACACGCTTCATGCAAATACAATTTTTACCTGAAGTGTACATATACGTATGTTGTATACATATAGGTGGCGGCATCAGATCTTTCCTTCATCCAGTAATTACTGTTCCACTGAATTGCAAAAATATAATAAATATTACTCCAAATACCCCACATAATGCATGATGTATCAAGATAGGTTGAATGAAATATCGTCAATTTGACCGTGTTTGGTTTGTTCGTTTGCCATTTTGTCCATTTGCCATTTTGTCCAGTTGCCATTTTGTCCGTTACCATTTTGTCCATTGCCATTGTGTCTATTGACATTTTGTTCACCTCCGCTGAAGAACAGCTACAGTTAATAGGGGAGTTCCGAATCCCTTTTTACATCTACACTATTGGCGCTCGTTTTGTTGAGAATGGTTCTTGGTCTTATTTTCTACGAATATCTGTCGTCGATAATTGCATGCAAAAAACCTCTCTAATCGAGCTTGTTAATCAATGAGAAAATCATGTCTGTCTCAGTGCACCAGCGCGGGCAGTTGCGAATTACTTTTGTGAGAAGCGGATCACACTGTCTAGCGGCCGTGACAGCCGCTGAGAATACAAATTTTTTATCAGCCTGAATGGTCATCTATCACCAGTAGGAGGAAGAAATGTGGAACTTGACTAGACTTCGATGGATTGCCATTACTGAGGCGGAAATTCTCCATAGATAAAGACGGCCTCATCTGTCTGACCATGCCATATACGACAACTAACCTAATTAAATTAATTCTCGCAGATAGTTCGTTATTTGTACACGGACAAGACCATTCATTTAAATTGAACCTAACAGACCTGATTCAATAGAAACCCGTCGAAAATGTTTCCCATGGGACTGCATGGAATTCAGATTCAAATTTAAGAAAGTTACATCCACGTTTCTATTAAGTTTCTGACAGCTGAATGAATTCTTCTCGCATATTCAAGATTACAATATATAAAATCTATAAATGGACATCGAAATCCGTTTAGAATGTAACTAATTCGACAAAGGAGCACAGAGGAGAGGACACATAGATATATGGTCTCAATTTTAATAATGAACAAAAATGATGAAAATTTTAAAACCTTTGGCATGTGTGTGTGGGTGGGGGGGGACCATCCCGTTCTGTGACTTAAAATTATTCTAAAGTAATAACTTTGCCCCCCCCCCCCGACATTTGGTCCGTGAGCAAAGATTTCGATGTCACAATTTTCGATTACGTAATCAAACACAATATGCAGCGCAGATTTCATGTTACAATGCTGGTGATTTAACTACCGTTCAAAATTTATCTTGGGAGGGGGTGGAAATTCAGCTGATGACCCTAAGTTATGTGTGCCCCCCCTCCGTTGGTGGAAGGTTACCAGTGACCCCCCTCACCTGATTCCATATGTATCAATGACCCCCCCATCTCACCACAAACACACGCTCAATTACAACGAATCCAGGTCATTTCACCCAGCGGTCATTTCCCCAAGCGGACATTCCCCCCCTCCATGACCATTTTCCCAAGTGGGCATTTTCCGCGGTGGAGATCTCCTCCAATGAATATTTCCCCCACACTATACTTTTAGATTATTTCGAACATAGTTTATAAATAATTTGGCACATCATATTTTTTATTGCACATTTTTAAACAATTTAATGGCTCACATAGTGATAACGTATAAAACATAAACATATTATATATTTTAACATTTTAAGAAAACACATCACATTGTGCCAAAATAAAAGATGTATTGAAAAATAATATTATTTCGATCTTTTTTTTACCTCAATTTTCACTTCAGTTCGATTTTATGCCCATCAAATGGCTTCATGACAGACACCGACCTACGAACAGTTAATGTTACCCTGTATACCATGTATGACACCGACCTACGAACAGTTAATGTTACCCTATATACCATGTATGACACCGACCTACGAACAGTTAATGTTACCCTATATACCATGTATGACACCGACCTACGAACAGTTAATGTTACCCTATATACCATGTATGACACCGACCTACGAACAGTTAATGTTACCCTATATACCATATATGACACCGACCTACGAACAGTTAATGTTACCCTATATACCATGTATGACACCGACCCACGAACAGTTAATGTTACCCTATATACCATGTATGACACCGACCCACGAACAGTTAATGTTACCCTATATACCATGTATGACACCGACCTACGAACAGTTAATGTTACCCTATATACCATGTATGACACCGACCTACGAACAGTTAATGTTACCCTATATACCATGTATGACACCGACCACGAACAGTTAATGTTACCCTATATACCATGTATGACACCGACCTACGAACAGTTAATGTTACCCTATATACCGTAACATGACACCGACCTACGAACAGTTAATGTTACCCTATATACCATGTATGACACCGACCTACGAACGGTTAATGTTACCCTATATACCATGTATGACACCGACCTACGAACAGTTAATGTTACCCTATATACCATGTATAAACCTGCCGACCACGAACAGTTAATGTTACCTATATACCATGTATGACACCGACCTACGAACAGTTAATGTTACCCTATATACCATGTATGACACCGACCTACGAACAGTTAATGTTACCTATATACCATGTATGACACCGACCTACGAACGGTTAATGTGCCCTATATACTCATGTATGACACCGACCTACAGAGCAGAGTTAATGTTACCCTATACCATGTATGACACCGACCTACGAACAGTTAATGTTACCCTATATACCATGTATGACACCGACCTACGAACAGTTAATGTTACCCTATATACCATGTATGACACCGACCTACGAACAGTTAATGTTACCCTATATACCATGTATGACACCGACCCACGAACAGTTAATGTTACCCTATATACCATGTATGACACCGACCTACGAACAGTTAATGTTACCCTATATACCATGTATGACACCGACCTACGAACAGTTCATGTTACCCTATATACCATGTATGACACCGACCTACGAACAGTTAATGTTACCCTATATACCATGTATGACACCGACCTACGAACAGTTAATGTTACCCTATATACCATGTATGACACCGACCTACGAACAGTTCATGTTACCCTATATACCATGTATGACACCGACCTACGAAC
>JAVTVY010050956.1:0-26754 GCA_036873755.1 Hanleya hanleyi
CGAAACAATTAGTATGAGTAAAATCGAATTCCTAGGCTTTATTAACATTGTTATTAACTCAGTCCACAATGCCGACTCCAAAACGAATAAGGCTGACATAATAGCCCGCATTGCTCAAGACTTCTTGAATTGGGAATTTAACCCCAAAGAAATAATAGCATGGGGATTCAATCCGAAATACAAAAGAAAAACATCAACTCCCAAGAAAAACAATAACGCCCTCAACACCTCTATATGAGAACACCAAGGACAATAGATTAGACCCACCGCGTAATACACAACCCAATTTTCAATAAACTCACCATACTACAATGGAATGCAAATAGCATTGCAAAACACGGAGACAATCTCAAAATCTTAGTAAATGAAATAAGCCCTGACATCATATGTATACAAGAAACATTTCTTAAGCCAGGAAAAAAATAAATTTGCAATAAAAGGATATACGCCATATAGACAAGACAGACTAAACGGCCCAAAGGGAGGCAACCTCACACTAGTTAAGGAAGAACTCATACAGCTAGAATTAGACAAGAGCCCAGAAAATGAAGACCTCGAATGGCAAGCTATACGGGTGTTCCAAAATAATAAACCTATAAATATAGTGAACCTGTACTCCCCTGGCACTCTAAAAACAATATCACAAAAAGAACTTAACAAAATCACCCAAAAATATGACTCACCAATTATAATCTGCGGCGATTATAATAGCCATAATCCAATCTGGGACGAAACCTGCACCACGTCAGATGATAGGGGTAAATCAGTAGAAAATGGTTAGATGATAATAACCTCGTATTCCTGAACTCGGGAGAAGGGACTAGAATAGATATGCGAACCGGTAAACTCACTGCAATTGACCTAACAATAGTCTCTCCCGAACTAGCAGTAAAATCAGAATGGGCAGTCCTACCAGATACACTAGACAGCGACCACTTTCCAATCCTGACTAAATTTAGCATGAAACCAGATTTTGAACAGACAGACCCTCTCCCACGCTTCCAATACTCCAAGGCAGACTGGAAAAGCTTCCAAAACGATTGCCAAAGTCTAATACATGACGATATAGTTAGTAATGATATAGAGACTTTCAATGAAAATATAACCAGCAAACTTCTAAACATAGCACAAAAACATATTCCAGTTACGAATAAGCGACCCAACAAAAATCCAGTGCCTTGGTGGGACCGAGAGTGTGGAAAGAACATCGCAGCAAAGAAAAAAGCACTCAGAAAATTCAAAAATAGCCGCCTCCAGAGTGATCATGAAATATATAAGGAACTGAAAAGAATAGCAGAAAAAAGCGTCAAATAAGCCAAATCAAGATGCTGGGAAGATTTCTGCAACACTACAGATACGAAAACTAACTCAAAGAAAGTTTGGAATAAAATAAAAAGCATTCAAGGGAAAGCAACTAACACAATACCCGTACTAAACAAAACAAAGAGAACTAATCTCGAAAAGGCAGAATATCTTGCTGAATCATTCGCATCAAACAGTAGCGACAGCAACCTGAAACCAGAATTCAGAAAAATCAAACAAGAAACGATCCTGGAAAATGACACAAATGACTATATAGAAAACTACCTTAACGGAGACTTTAATATCAATGAATACAGAAAAGCTTTACACTCTAAAAAAGAAAGTTCACCCGGCGAAGACAAACTAGGGTATACAATCCTAAAGCACCTACCAAACACCACCCAGAAACTAATTAATGTGAGCTGGAAGACCAAACAACTCCCGAACAAATGGAAATCATCTATTGTTATCCCAATACCAAAACCTGGTAAAGACCCATCAGATAGTAAGTCATATAGGCCGATCTCACTCATGTCAAATTTATGCAAAATTATGGAAACCATGGTCAAAAACAGACTTGAATATCACCTGGAAAGCAACAACTTGTTAAACAAAACACAAAGCGGTTTTCGGAAAAAAAGAAGTACTTTAGACCACATAGCCAGACTCCAACACTCAATCAAAAAGGGTAATGCCAAACACCAATATACATTAGGAATTTTCTTGGATATAGAAAAGGCGTTTGACCTTGTATGGCAGGACGGGATTATCACCCAATTAAACAACCTAGGAATTAAGGGCAGGATACAACACTGGATAAAAAAATTTCTTCATGACCGAAGCTTCAAAGTTCGTATTGGTAACACCATGTCCATGGACCACCAGCTAGATAACGGCACCCCACAGGGCAGCGTCATAAGCCCCACCCTTTTTAACATCCTGATTAATGGCCTGGCCAACGAAATTGACACAAAACATCCTGAAATTGAACAATCACTTTTTGCTGATGATGCTGCCATGTGGAAATCTGCTGGCTCGATAAAAAATTAACAAGTATAATGCAAAAAGTACTAAATACAGTCAGCGACTGGGCCGATAAATGGGGATTCAAATTTTCAGCTGTCAAAACTACCGGTGTGCTATTCTCAAATAAACAAAACACAGACATCACGCTATCACTAGGAGGCCAGAAAATCGAGTTTAAGAATAGTGTCAAATACCTAGGTATGATCTTCGACCGAAAACTCACTTAGAAAGACCACATCGACCAATTAATTATTCGGTGTAACAAGGACCTGAACCTTATGAGGTGCGTATCGGGTACCAACTGGGGGGCCAATAAACATAGCTTAATCAAATTATATCAAACACTCATCAGGTCCAAAATAGACTATGGTTCAATCGCTTACCAATCAGCATGCAAGACCCATCTGAAAAGTCTACAAATAGAAACTAATGAAAAACCCTTACATTTAAGACGAGAAGAGCTGTCAATGAAATATGCAGGGAAAACAATAGCCAAGGGCGAAAACCACCCATGCCACAACATTTTTGGCCCAAAAACCGAATACGAATTCCTAAAAAGGAAATGGGAAAAAGACTCCGCGCCATTCGGTTACACGATAGAGCGATTATACCAAGAACACGACATCCCAATCTCTTGTATCTCTGACACTGACAAGGTCAATAGACCACCATGGCAACTAATCACACCACACGTGGACACGAATATACATAGCTACATCACCAAACAGGACAACCCAGAGCATATAAGGGTCACTGCCCTCGAATATATTGACACACATTGGAAAAATCGCTTGAAAATATATACAGACGGCTCCAAAAACACAAGTCACAATACAGGTTCTGCATTCGTTATACCAGAACTTGACATTCACGAAGGTTTCAAACTACCAGACAATATGTCTGTATACACCACTGAATTAGTCGCCATAATCAAGGCTCTCGAATGGGTTCTTCAGAACCGACCTGTTTCCACCGTTATTCTTAGCGATTCCTTAAGCGGACTGGTATCTATAAAGAACTCCAAATCCGACAGCAGACCTGACCACATACACGAAATAGAAATTTTATGTACACAAATACGAGACAATGACATTGACGCCATTTTAGCTTGGATTCCCGCCCACGTGGACGTTAGGGGAAATGAAGCGGCCGATAGGACAGCCAAAGACAGCCTCACCAAGACAGCACCTGACGTGCATATAGGACTAGGAACCAAAGAACTGAATTCTATCATTAAAACCAGAATAGATAGTAAATGGGAGAAGGAATGGAACGAAGAAAACCGAGGTAGATGGCTACATAGTATTCTAGATAAGGGGAAAAGAAGGAGTTCTGGATTCCAACTAGACAGTAAACGTGACGACCGCATCATCACAAGATTAAGACTAGGCAAAACAGGACTAAAATCTCACTTATCTAAGCTAATAAAAACACATCACCACTATGCACTTCATGCAACAACGAAGAAGAAACGATAGAACATTTTATACTCAAATGCCCAAAACATGACCTCTATCGCCGAACACTGGAAAACGAACTCAAAAACTTAAATGTCCCTCTGTCGTTGGCTTCTATATTAAATCCGAAACCACCTCTTATAAACAAAGTATACTCCGCCTTACTGGCTTACATCAAATCGACTGACTATCACTCTACCATTTAATACTATATGGTTACACCAAGACACAAAGAAACCTAGGACCAAATTTGAATAAATGTAGCACGCTTAGAGTCAAAACTATTTTACAGGGGCGGAAATCAGGGTCAGTGATCAGAAATGACTGATCAAATTTGGACACTAACCAATCAAAATGCCATAGCAATAACATAGACAAAGGCACTGATCAAATTAAAAGCTCCTAATAACGAGCTCCGACCAAATTGTGTTCCGTTATTTCCAACCTTCGTTAACGAATGTTAACCGTTCGGTTTTCTAGCAGGGGCAGAAGACTGGAGGTTATATCAAACATTCACAATCGGCTTTAACTCTAATAATATTTTTATTTATAATATTTAGTACCTAATTATTTATTGCTATTGATCATGTGTGACTTATATCACGATAGTGCCAGTCGGTGGCAAAAAATAACACCAGAAAACAAGAAACTACAAACTCTTCTATTCTTTGTAATACAGGCACAGCACACTGAAGACCACAGACGAGTAAGACCAGCCAGGAAACAGAACATCGATGACGACAAATATTATGAAACAGCACCAAATGGAGATGAACATGATGGCCATCATCGTCGGTCCACAAGAACGCCCAGAATACTCGACCCTAAACCAAAATCCTAAACCAAATCCTAAACCACACCGACACGCTGCCCCATATATGACACCGAAATGACGCCTCAACACAGAATATCATCCTTTGACTTTCACACAATATAGGACGTAGACCTGCCGTCCTGTGCCCCAATACACACTCCACGCAATTGCTACAGGCGCAGATTTCTGGAAGAACCCACCCTGTTCACAAGGGCGTCGTTAGGGAAGTCGATTCGAAAAATCCTGAAGACGCCCATGGTTCTCCCAGTTTTTTCTGGACGGCTTTGTGCGTACAAAGGGGTTCCAAGACAAAGGAATCATCCACCCGATTAGACCTACAATGAACTCACATTTACTAGTATAGCTTAACCAAAAAAACCCGAAAGAGACTTATGAACTTGTACATACCGATTCTTATTTACTTCTATTTATATCTCCTGCTAATCTCTCATTGTTATTATTTATTTATTTATTTATATACTTAGCGCTGGAAAAGATATTAAAAGAAAACAAAGAAATGTACCGCGAAATCCAAATAAAACATTGAGTTGATGGGCCGCGAAATCCGAATGGGAAGCGGCCCTTAAACTACAATTTCAATCAAAAAGACCGTGCTGATCAAGAACCTGGAGAACGATTTCGACCGCAAGTTCTCCAGCTTTTTAATCGCCGGAATTTCAGCAGAAGTTAGTACCGGTAGTTTGAAGAAGAAGACAAACAAAATATTTGACAAAGAGCTGGAATCAAGAAGCAGTTCCATCATATCTCAGCTTTGACAACGGGCTGGATTAATCATACATGTGTGCGATCGAGAAAGGAGACGCTTTGCAAGTTTGTGGAATGTGCTGACTGCACACGGGAAGCCAACCACCTCCTTTCTCGGAGAATCCAATTCGCTCAACTATCGACGTTTAAACTTTCCTTGGTATCCGGAACCCAACCCTGGTTGCGGTCAATACACGAGACATCGGCGCATGCCTTTCTTCGTGAGGTTTTGCTACCCAGACGTGCTAATTCAAATGCCAGATCCAGGTGAACACGCTTTCCAAGGAGCGTACTGATGAGTATTAACACAGAGTACAGTAGCATTTGCAGGAAAAGAGATCAGAATCCCAGAGATAAGTATTGTTTTGTTGTATATAATTGAGCAATTGAATATTATATACACGACTTTTTGAACGAACAGAATTTTCAGATCAAATTTTGACAGACGCTTAATATGAATATGAACATGGTTAAGCAATCATTTTTGCGAACGGAGTATTAGAATGTAGTTCAATGGAAAGGGGGAAAATATCATGTAAATTTCATATTAGACGGGATCTTAAAGGTCAGGGTAATCGAATGTTACCAGTATATGGCACACAGGGTGTAGTAATTGAGTTTCCCCTCTAAGACATACAGCTAACAGGCGAGCTGAGCATTTGCATTGTCTCAAACATATTGTTTTAAACATGTTAAATCAATAGAACAGACAAAACCTCTGGGCTTAGGTTTATGTTCATTGTCCCTTTGTTTTCCGGCTGGTGGTCTCAGTAAAATCATTCAATTTTCAGGATATGCCTAACAAAAGCTGTAATTCACACACAGCAATATGTGCTTGGTTGGTTTATGTAGACACAATGGTGGCTTCCTTGAAGAGGATCTATGTCCATGATTCTCAGTTGCAATTATTGTTTATTTTTATTTGTCTTTCTGAGTCAAATTGAAAACAGAATGGAAATTGTTACAGTAACAACATCCTACAGAGGAAAAATGCTATTTGCTTTCAATTCTACAATGTTATGGGAAATTTTGAGGCAGTTCAACGCTTTCCATGATCCTTAAATTATACATCACTTTTATCATATTCTGTTGAGATAATGAGCAAGAAGTTTTTGTTCCACCAGTGGGCAATTTCTATTTATACGTGATTTTTCATTCACAAACTGAGTTACTGATGTGCGTTCATTGAGTACTAGAGAGTACAATAGAGTTTTCTTCCGGTGTTTAACCTTGGTGGCAATTGTGGAGGCCCTGGTGGCATATATATGTGTAAGCCTTGGTACAAATAAATACAAATACAAATACAAATACAAAGTTTATTTAGACTCAGAGGTACAATATTGATAACACTAGCTCATTAGGAGCTAATAAATCTGAGTGTCAAGACAAGTTAAATAGATAAATAAAATAACAATATAAACATTAGTATCTACATATATTAAAACTTTTAGAACTGTGTTTATAGACTAGCATAAATATCACAGTCAGATACATGTAAAGTGTCACTGTATAGTGATATACACTTACGCTATATCACAGATAAAAATATTGGAAACATGCATTACTGACTGGTTTAATACTGTGATATCTGAATAGTTAACCCCCACAAATATTACATTTACATTGAACACCATTCCATAGCTTAATCAATCTTCGAAATACCTTAATATCAGTTGTGATTCGTAGTTCGTTCGGGAGTTCATTCCAGATTTTTGCACCAAAATCTGTAAAAGAGTGTTGACCAGCCTTGACGGTTCTACAGTGGCTTCTAGCTAGCTTATTGGAGTTCCTTAAGTTATACGAGTTAGATCGTACATTAAACATGTCATTAAGATACTCCGGATTCATTTTATTTACACTTCTGAAAACCTCAACTGCGATATTTCGCAGCCGCGCTACTTCTAGGCTAGGTAAATTCGCCCTTTCGAGAAGGGAAACATAAGTCGCAGTGAAATCCTGGAACACAAACTTCAGAGCTCTGTACTGTACTTTTTCCAATTTTTTGGTATTAGTTGAGCCACAAAAATGCCAGACTGCTGGACAGTATCTAAAATTTGACAAAATAAATGACTTGTAAATAGTTAAACGTGATGCTTGATCCAGGTTTTTTGCAAGCCTTCTCAGTACATTTAATTGCTTGCAAGCGTTTTTGATAATACTAGATACGTGTACATCAAACTTCAGGCAGTTGTCTAACTGCACACCCAAGAGCTTAGCATTTTGGGTGCTGTTAACAGTGTTGTCGTTTATCTGGAGAGTAGTCTCCCCTTTCTCACCAGATATCAGAATCTGAAATTTGGACGGGTTTGCCTGCATTTCATTACAGTTACACCAGTTTATCACATTTGAGCTTGCAGACTTTAATTTACGTACAACTTCAGGTTTGCTACAACCACTAACTAAGACAGAGTTGTCGTCCGCATAATTAAAGGGCTTTCCCTCAGTAATACAGTATAAAATGTCGTTAATAAAAATGTTAAAAATCATGGGTCCCAAAATAGACCCCTGGGGCACGCCCTTTCTGATAGTGTCCCAGGTACTTTTTGCTGAGGCTACCTTAACACACTGTTTACGATTGGACAGATAGTCCGCCAAGATTGTTGTAGCACTATCAGAAAGCCCATATGATTTAAGTTTAGCAATAATGAATGAGTGAGGTAGGCAGTCAAAAGCTTTTGACAGATCAGCAAGTAGTAATCCCACTAATTTGTTCTTCTCAATTTCCTTTCGCCATGCCTCACACACCCCTAACATGGTGGCATGTTATGAAGGCCTCGGTGGCGTATTTTGTTGTTAGCCAGGTGGCTGAGAGACTCTGACTGTCTACGTGTCGGAAGCGCCAACGGGCAATTTCTAAGCTGTTTGCAGCATTAAGATTTAGCTTCTTCGTAACCTTATAAAGCATAGGGATTAAGATGAGACGCTGCTATTCGCACTGATAAAAACGACGGAAAGTATCTTCAGTGTATCTGGTTCTGAATATACATATATTAAATAGATATTCATAGAGAAAATGTCCTTTAAAATGTTTCTTCTTTTATTTTAAATATTGCTGTATAATCACCCTATTCCGTATTACCGGATTCAAGTAACGGTAAATCTCTTTAGTGACGCTATGTGATTTTTCATTGAAAACTGAGTTACTGATGTGCGTTCAATGAGTACAATAGGAGTTTTCTTCTGGTGTTCAGCCTTGGTGGCATTTGTGGAAGCCTCGGTGGCATATCATGTGTAAGCCTTGGTGGCATGTTATGAACGCCTTGGTGGCGTAATTTATTGTTAGCCAGGTGGCTGAGAGACTGTCTACGTGTCGACAGTGAGTGAAGTAATGGTGACGTGAAAAAGTAGTGCGGGCAGTGTTGGCCGAGTTTTACTATATCTAACGTAAACGTAAACCTATGTCCGCCTTGCCCCCTCCTATACGTGCGGTAATGAACTAAATAAATGAAATTGACGAAGCACTGAGCTGATAGTCGTCTATTCGATTTTCTGAATTTTTCTATTAAATAAGCATTTTTCTGACTTCTGTTCTCGCATCGGTCTGATCGGCTTCAAAAAATTACTAATATGTGGTCATTTTGATTTTTGTTTTTGCAGCGGTTTGGTTCGCTCCAGAATTTCCTTTTCTATCATTATTCTGTTATTCTAACAGACAACAAGTGACACTCTGAACCCAAAACGATGGTGATGGCTACTAATATGCATCGTACAAGATGGCTATAGAGCCGCTTAATACTAGTCATGGATATTACAGGTTACTAGTTGGCTGCAGAGCCGAAGAATACTGGATATTAATATGACCAGATAGATAACGAATATGGATACTAATACGGCTGCAGAGCCGAATGAATACTGGTTAAATGTGGGCCGCAGAGCCGGAGAAGACTGGATATCATCTATATGATCAGATACATGTATCGGCTCAGAGCCAAGAACTGATACAAGTTTACATGAGTCTTATTTTACCTTTCACGAACTTAAGCGTTTTAAATCAGTGAAATGCCGGGTGAGAGATCACTATAATAAATGGATGGTTCACCCGATTCATCGTGTGCCAGAGCGGTACGTCACTTAGTGGCATGTAAGGCGTACGGTGCGCTAGTTGTCCTCAAATGACCTTCGGCAGCTTTTTGGCCTCTAATTTCTCTGCTAGCTTAATATGGGAATCATACGTACGTGACGTCATAGAATTGTCCAGTCCAGAACGTAATTTCATGTCGGGAACAATAAAAAATGCTTGTCTGGTTCTGAAGTTTAGAGTCACATGATCTAAGTAAAACTAGATGCTGGATAATTGATACTTTTTGTCGTTGCACGTACTGTATGTGGATTAAATATTCTACCTGTATGTTAACCCAAGTCAGCGGTTTTCGTAATTTCACTCGGTGCGTTTTGATTTCTGTTTGATTGTTCAAGAGAGCATGCACACGCACACACAATAGCCCCTGGGCGTAAACGTGACGTATACACATGTATCGGCTCAGATCCAAGAAGCTACTGCGGCTCGTGAGTGGCACTTTGTTTTCGGCCGTGGGCCAGTAAGCTCCTGGAGCTCATGGTGGTGCACCAGTTTTTCGGAGGTGACGGGGTTTGACTGGGTTTTCATTAATTTCACTCGGTGCGTTTTCAGGTCTGTTTGATTGTTCAAGAGAGCATGCACACGCACACACAATAGCCCCTGGGCGTAAACGTGACGTACACACATGTATCGGCTCAGAGCCAAGAAGCCGCTGCGGCTTCTGAGTGGCACTTTGTTTTCGGGCCGTGTGCCAGTAAGCTCCTGGAGCTCATGGTGCTGCACCAGTTTTTCGAAGGTGACGGGGTTTGACTAACATGTTGCTGCCTAACAGACAGGTGGTCTGTTTAGAAAGCGGTCGTTTCCAGGTATACTGGGTGGAAATAAGACTAACGGGTCCTGTATTTGATATAGCAATTGCCAATTACTTCATTCTGCTTTCTGTGCACGGACAGACGATCATTTAAAACAAGAAATTCAGTGTCTCTTAATTTGGAACTTTGAGAATGAACAGTTCATTATACATGTGTATACTGCATAGTTTATATTATCTCAGCTATCATACTTTCTTTATCGGTCGAATGCGACATCGCTAACGACCTGCTCCTATATGATGAAAGAGAGCGTTCGTGTTAGTTTGTAAATAATTTATATTCGTTTGAGGTACGAATTAGAATATAAATATATTTATTGACGATACGTAAGCTCGAGTGAGTTACGTTCGTCGGACCGCCTGTGGTTTTAGGGTACATTAAGTTCTGGTTTGTGGTATCAACGGGTGGTTTTCAGTCGATTATGTTTGTGAGGGGGTTTTGCGCGTGTTGTTATAGTTGTGCAAACAAGGAATAGTGTTCAGCTTGCGAGAACGCGGGGTATCGGATTATTTAAGGCGGTAAATGTGTGTGCTGGTCATTCGAGGTTTAGCATTGCATTCATGCTCGTATTTACTGCCGTATATTGCATCACTAAATCGAATCTTATGGAAGAGTCTACCATATTGTTTAAGAACGTTTTAATATTCCTTTGTGGGCGGAGAGCGAGATTGAGCGAGATAGGGCGATAGGTCTGTTGTTACGTGTATCGCTGTTCGTTTCTTGTTATTTTGTTTTGTTTTCAGATTGTACGCCGTAATATATCATAAGCGCAGCCTCATGTTGGGTGATTCACGATCAAGGCGAGAGGATGCAGAAAGACTAAAGACTATGGTGTTTGGAGGATTGATTCTGGAGGAGTTCGCTGGACAATATCAGTTGCTATGATAATAATTATGAACAGAACGTCAATTTTTGCCCTACTCCGAAGGGTTTGCCGGGCTGCAATGGGGTGGGAGACAGATTTCCTCCTGAGAAGGCTCTTGTGCCGGGGGTTGTTTCTGGCCGGCGGTAGGCACGCAATAACTGTATTCATTCCTGAACATGTTGATACAGATGTAGAACTATGATGACAGACGATGTCTAATGACGTTACAATGGTCTATAACACTCAGTTTAATGTCGCACCATCGCTAACAATGCAACATCGCTAACGACCTGCTCCTATATGATGAAAGAGAGCGTTCATGTTAGTTTGTAAATAATTTATATTCGTTTGAGGTACGAATTAGAATATAAAGTAAAATACCAGATATGGATTACATTGTAGACCAGACTGTGCTGTAGAGGTTATAGGTGTGATTAGCTGTTCCACCAAGATGTTACCAACTGATAGTGTACCATTGTAAATTAGATACAGGTATGTTATCTAGCTATAAGAGAACTTGGTTGTTCATAGCTATATCTGTAAATTGGGTATAACCGTAAATTGTTCCCGGTTGTGTAAGGAATGTAACTTAATTGTCCAATACTGCAGATATTACATATTCACAGTTAGATATAATATCTCGCTGCATTATGTAAACAAATAAGATGACTCAGTTATTGGCAGTAGATGTTTGCATGATTTCTTTACACAGGCAATAATGATGGAATTGTTTATTTACACAGGTTGGCCACTGTTGCCCTTCTGCTGGGGTATCCAAATGTACCATCCACTAACTGTACAAAGTGACCATCTTTGCCATTCCGAACTGAAATCATTAAATAGCCTGTTTATTGATGAATCCAATGGTGTTGAGTTATTCAAGTGAACCGAGGGCCACATTAACCCGGGACTAGGGGCCGTATGAACCTATGTAATTCAAGATCCTCATGAGGCTCATATGAACAGTCACAGTCAAAGCGAGACTGAGATACATCATTCTCTAGATGGCGACTTTACAACGAAATTCATATGGATTAAGAACACTGATCAGCGATACGGATTTGATATTTTTGGAACATCATGATTTCTTGCCGGCATTACTGAAAACTGTTAATTCGTTGCAGGAAACTAGCCTATGTTTATGTAAACAATGATAGTCTTTTTGAATGTGGTGATAATGGAATATGGAATAGGTCTTTGGAATATGGACGCGGATATTCTTTGACGGACGACGACTGAATCATAAATGACGGACCAGACGCTTGTAATGCACATTTTCACACCATGTTAGACAGATGTCCGATGTTTCAAAGGCACAGTGGAAACTATAGTTGATTGTCCTGGTGTGTAGGTACAGGAATAGATGCAATTACAAGCGTCTAGTCCGTCATTCATAATCCAGCCGTCGTCCATTAGAGAATATCCGCGTCCATAATCCAAAGACCTATTCCATATTCCATATAACAGTATTAGCACCAAATTCAAAAAGGCAATCATAGTATACATAAACATAGGCTTGTTTCCTGCAAGAGAGAAGCGGTCAACAGTTTTCAATGATGCGGCAAGACATCATGATGTTCCAAAAATATCAAATCCGTATCGCTGATCAGTATTCTTAATCCATAATATTCGTTGTAAAGTCGTCATCTAAAGAATGATGTATCTCAGTCACGCTTTGATTGTGACTGTCCATATGAGTACCATGAGGTTCTTGACGTACATGGGTTCATACGGCCCCTAGCCCCGGGTTAAGCGGAATTAGACACAAGTTACGAACGTAGCGCCATAGATCTTGCACGCTACGTTCGTATTTTGCTATCAGCATGCGATATGTATTGCCAAATTTGAGAAACTTTGAGTGGAGGCGCTTGGTGGAATAGCCCTGTTTTATAAGTTTCTGCAACAATGTTTTGTGACGTTGATTAAAATCATCACATCTAACACAGGATCTAGCAAATGCTACTAAGCGAGATAGGTATACGCCATATGCAGGTCCCACTGGAATATTACTATCCAGAAAGGGATAATTTACGATGTCGAAATTGTAATCATCTCTTTTGTCATAAAGTCGACGAGAGAGAATGCCCACTTCATTTTTATAGAGATAGAGATCTAAATATGATGTGCCTGTAGGGCTATCTGTAGTTTCCTTCAAATCCAGTGATGGTGGATATATATCCTTCACTGCGTCATTTATATAGCGATTATCCACGGCGAGAAGATCGTCTATATAGCGTTTGGTGAATGAGAAGGAACGGGCTTTGAATGGATCGGTTTTGAAAGCGCCTGCATATAGTCATATTCATAAGAGAACAGATACAGGTCAGCCAACACGGGTGCACAATTAGTACCCATTGGAATACCTATATGCTGCTGATATATTGTGTTGCCAAATTTCACATAGATATTTTTAATGAGAAATTCAAGCAGCTCTATAAACAAAGAAACAGCCCATGAATGATATCTCTTGTATGTAGTCGAGCTAAAGAATGCTTTATGGCTTCCGACATTAATATATCTACGATCAGTTTTCTTGAACACAGATACTATTAATGAACTTATACGGTCATAAATATGATACAACTACTACTTTATGTTATATTTACGACATACGTATCTTCAAACCATATTAAACATGCCTATGAAGTTTTCACAAGCTCGCATGGGTTGATTAAACCAGAACATGGTCTATAAACTGCAATAGATGCAGGAAATCGAAAAGTCCAAAACGTTAGAAATATGACAAAATTAATATTTCATCTCATAAATAAGACTTGGACATCTTGTTTTTGTTCAGGTCTACGAAGTTTCAAAAACGTCCAATGAAAACTGAGATTAGTTTACCAGGTTATGAAGCGATCCATAGTTTGATTAACAACCGCAACAACGACGGGAATTTGACGTGTGTAGTTTCACTTTCGCAATGCTGCAAGTACGGACACAGTTTACGGTTTGTCGGAGGTATACCGCTTTACGGTTGTTGAGGCTGTCAACGTAAAACGCGGCCTTCGTCGCGATTTTCGTTGGAATTTGCTGAGAAATCTTCAGGCTCACATGATTCATTAAGATTCGGTCGGGTGACCTGAAACAGACATATTTTTGTTTTGCCATGTCTTCGCTTTATTGAAACTTTCCAGTTCCAATTGGCTGCTTTTGCTGTTGGTAAATGAACTGTGGAGTTGGAGCGGGTGGGCAAATTCATGGGCTGTCCATGATGCATATATTAGATCTGAGCACGTGATAGTTTGCCGTATCACTTGTTTTATATGATTGCGCCATTCATAAATCTGACGAATCAATCATCAGTGTTGAATTGTCTTGGATTATCCACGTAGCCTTGAAACACATGGTCGTGAAGTAGGGCGGATTAAGATAAGTAAGCCAAAGCTCTCAGCTATCTCCAGTGTTTGGTGAAATATACTTTTCTAACCAAGAGCACCACAATCAGATGTCAGGACTTGATACATTACGGGTGAAAACTGCCACAACAATCAGATGTCAGGACTTGATATCTTATGGGTGATAACTGCCACAACAATTAGATGTCATGACTTGATACCTGATGGGTGATAACTGCCACAATAATCAGATGTCAGGACTTTATACCTTACGGGTGATAACTGCCACAACAATCAGATGTCAGGACGTGATAACTTACGGGTGATAACTGCCACAACAATCAGATGTCAGGACTTGATACCTTGCGGGTGATAACTGCCACAGCAATCAGATGTCAGGACTTGATATCTTATGGGTGATAACTGCCACAACAATCAGATGTCAGGACTTGATACCTTACGGGTGATAACTGCCACAACAATCAGATATCAGGACTTGATATCTTACGGGTGATAACTGCCACAACAATCAGATGTCAGGACTTGATACCTTATGGGTGATAACTGTCACTATAAAATGTCATCTGAAGAAGCAGAAATGCACGACGTACATTGTTGTGGTCATACATCCATATGAATGAGTCACTGGCAGTACCGTACTGAAGAATATGCCAATGGTAATGGATATTTAAACCGAAACAGTAGCCAGTCATTCACTGCACTGAAACAACCATCGGCAGACATGTAACTGTTCATAACGTTACCATGGAGCTGTTGATAGGTTACATGCTAATAACAGTATTTAAATCAGTATAAAGTAGGGCTAATATGTGCATACTTGAAGATCCCTTTCAGAAGACGGATATATGATCAGAAAATGTAAAAAATATAATTAATGGTAGGTCAAACTAGAAAGTCTCAAAGGCACAACTAGAGTGAGCAATGATCATAATATGTCAGTTTCATATACGTCCTTGCAATAGTTATCAGGATATCGCTCGGACAGTCGGATGGACAGACAGACGACATGGGCCATATGGGGCTGCTAAGCCCGTAGGTAATATGACAGGAAAACATTTATGTTCCTTCTGTGTAAACTGAGTGTAATGCTGCTGCATTATAATTATGGGATATATTGAAAATGTTCATCTAATGTCTAACCATACGGCTTCGGCATGGTGCGATATTTTAATAAAGCCCCACGGAGAAACAATTAGTAGGCAAAATAAGTAAAACAAATATATCTTTGAAGTTTGCTTGCATGGCCAGCTGCCCACCTTCAGATGACGACGCTGACTAATTGATCAATTCTTAATAGACTTTTTCTTAATTTTAATAGATTGAACACACTTTTACTAAAGAAAGAAAATGTATCTTTTCTGAACATGGGATTTGTGTCACCACCCACCAAATGTGCCCACGCCTCTGATAATTCTCCGCGTTCTTTGTTCATGTTGTCGAACGTGGATTTCTCCACAATGCTCTCCAGCAAGGCCTTTTCGCAAGGTACCTCCAAAAAAGCCGCCAATTTTAACTCCCCCGATAAATCCTGATAATATATAGAGTGTCACTTTGGTGGTTAGATTATCGCTATACAATCATGTGTGAAATTAGAGACAACCTGTGTCTGACTCTCCGCCGATGTGTACCATCGTGACTTAATACACGACTTGACGGTCGTCTGAAAGTGGCAAAAATGGAGAGTTATTGCCCCTTTGTCAGGAGCAAGTTTCGGATACAACAATGCCTTCAACATGGGCCACGGGAAAATCACTACCATAAGTTTGTTTATAGACAGTGTCAGAAGTTGACAGGAACCAGAAATATCACTGAATATTTCTAGAGTGAAAGATGTCTAAAGAAATCATGTAAAAGATCCTTTGAAATAGCTTCTTTCGTCAATTTTCATTCCGTGCTTATACTTACAGCATGCATGAGACAAACGTTTACTCGTGGTTCGCATTGCACTATGGGAAGGAAACATTGCGGTTTTTGCTATTTTTTAGACGACCGGCAAGGCGTGTATTCTACAACCAAATCCGAGCAATCTTGAGTCGCTTGATAGTTAATAATCTGGGTTACTGATTGAAATTCGTCTTTCATGGTCCAGCAAATATGCGCCATCTATAGATCTTCTCGAGATATTACAATAGCAGGCGTCCGATTCGACATCCAGTATTCAATCGGCATCCATAAAGAATTCCTGCGTCATTTTCTAGAGTATAAATGTGCTTGTTCATTTGGATACCACGGAGACTTGATTGTGACTGTTCGTTTGAATACCACGGAGATGTAAATCACATGGCATTCAAACGGCCTCTAGACCCAGGTTAAGCGCAATTACACAGAAATTACGGAATGTAGCACAGGAGATCTTGTACGCTAAGGTCATATTTTATCATCAGTGTACGACATTTATGACAGTATTTGAGATTTTGAATGACGACGTTTGATGGCGTTCTAACATCAAAACTCTTCCCTTCAGTTCGGCTCCTAGACTCTATCCCTAGAGTTTGAACGTCAACCCGAATCAGTTTTACACAGATATGTGTCACAATATATCATGTTTTATCTGGGTCGGCTAGAAGAAAGTGACAATTTATACGAGGTAGATTTACCTTCTTCATATCCTCGTAGTAAACTATCAGGATGGGGATATCTGGATGTTCTTGGAAGAATTTTTCCCATGACTTCGTGTGTATAAACCAGCATCCGTATAAGCCTCTGTACACAGAAGAAATTGTGAAATTTATATTATTATCTTTGCGGAGCTAAACGCTTCACTCAGTTTTCTATCGTAACAAGAAGACAATTGACAAATAGTTTACTGATAATCATCGATTGTTTTCTCTTCTGTGAACCTGGTAAGAGAATAAGTAATAAGGATTTAATTTTTCCAAATATTGTTAGTAAATCATCAAACCATTGCATTAGTGTAGGCAGTAGTATTAATACGCGAAGTGGCGGCCACACAATTTGTTGAGAAAGTTGGACACAACACTTTGGAGATATATTTTGAAGGATATCATATATACTTTGATGGAGCATTTTTTGTCCAGTATTTGAATTATGAACTGGAAATATTTGGTTTCAAGGAAAAAATCAATATAAAATAGTGCCTTGATTTAGATGACAATCTGCAGTTTTATTTCCCAGAAATCGCTGAGATGGCTTCTTCTAAAGTGCTAGGATAGTAGTTTCCCAGGTTTTTTTTACAAAGATCCACTTCAATCTCTGCTACAGTTGATCAGCTCCAGTCACATTACTCATTAGAGCAATAACACCTGGCAATGAAGAACATGCTGGAATCTTCTGTTCTCCAGTACCTTGACAGTATTGACAAAGGTATACTGTTTGTTCTATTCGCTGCAAGGGAAAGTCCCAATGCGCCAACATGTTTTAGCCCATTTGAGCTTGTCTGTGGACACGAGTTCACAGGTTCATTAAAAGTATTAACATAGAGGTTTCTTATTGGGATTGAGGAGACTAACCTCTTGGATATGTATTAACCTTCAGAGAAAAACTCTCAAACCCATGCGAAGTAGCCAGTGAACATCTCAAGTCATCTCAAATGGTCATGAAAAGGCCGATTTTGAACCAAGGCCAAGGTTCCTACCTTTAGATCTGAAGACAAAGTATTTGTCTTATTACCCTTGCAAGGTGAGTAAAGTTCAATGGACCGTATCGCATAGAGAAGAAACTTTCTGAAGTCAACTATGTAGTTAGTACTCCAGATCGCAGGAAAACACAAAGGGTATGTCACATCAACTTGCTGATGAAATACCATGAACGTGAACCAGGTGTCCCGGTAGGGGTAGTTAACCCTACCTGCCCTGGGTGAGGGGGGGGGGGGCGAAACTGTCCACCCCCTAGTGAACTTTTCTCTGATGCTACAAAACGACAAAACCGAGGAGGCTGAAACTTGGTGACTTAAAGCTTATCTTATCTTTCATATACCCACGGGCAGGGTATCATGGGTAAATTCAAAATGGCGGCCATGTGGTATCCGCGAAAGTCGTTTTTCAATCTTTTCGCTCCATTTTTCACATTTTCCTTGACTAAAAGGCCTTGAAAGTATTTTATTTATGCAAAACTAATTATCCTATATTTTATTTGATTTTTTTCGAGAGAACAATCAGAAAAATGAAAATTTCGAAAAATCGACTTCAAAAAGGCCGAAAAATGGCTTCCAAGAAGATGACGTCACTGAGACGTCATCATGGTGGCCATCTTGGATTTTTTTACATTTCCCGGTAGAGCTTGAGCCCAAGATACTGTGTGGTAAGTTTCAGCGCTCTAGCCTTAGTGGTAGAGAAAATATATAAGGGGGGGGGCACTTTCCGCCCCCCAGGCTGCGATACACCCCAAATCGCCCAGGCCACATAGTGATTTTTTAGGGTGATTTTTTTTTACATTTTACTGTGTGGTAAGTTTCAGCGCTCTAGCCTTAGTGGTAGAGAAAATATATAAGGAGGGCACTTTCCCCCCCCAGGCTGCGATACACCCCAAATCGTCCAGGCCACATAGGGTTAATGTAGTTAGCCAGGAAGACAGTGAATCAAACATTACTGAAGAACATGATAGCACAGACTTATATGGCACCATTCGCAGCAAATATGTCAACTCCGGGGTTCTAGAGAACCTTCACGATAAATTGAGTCATTTGTCTGAACAGCAGAGAGCAGATATTAAAGATTTACTCCATGAATACAAATCATTCTGTACACAACACCCATACGAGCTTCATCCGTGGGGCTTCCGGGGATTAACCTGGGATGTCGTTGTGTACACCGCAGGTTATGGTAAGAATAGGCCTCAGCTCCTCAGACAGTTTGTCGTAAGAGGCGACCATCTGAGGCACTCGTGGGGTTCCCGGGTGTGAACAGGAATAGGACCGAACGTCGTTGAAATATAGTTGAAAGCCACGTTAAATGATATTAGCAGTGTTAAAGTATATGAAGTTAAGAAGAAGAGATAGCGTTCTGGGGGTTTTTGTTCATGTCATTTGAGCGGAATCTATTTTCAATTTTCAGAGTTCCAAGTAGGGTAGTGTGTGGGTATTACACTCACTGCGATGAGTTCTTAAAGAGAAGATGAAGTTGCGAAGATAGAACTACCTTGACTTTGTCGACAGGAAATAAAGGGCTGGTAATACTCGTAGAGCAAAGGTCCATACTTGATTGATTGATTGATTGATATTTATTCACCATATACCAACATAACAATAAATATAACAATGGTAAAATAATGGTTCAGATAATACAACATATATATACATAATGTTTGGTGTGATAATGGCTGGAATAAAACCCAGATGGGCTTGTTCTATCCCATAATAATTTAGTGCATATTATAATAAAAAATAAATTTAAGTATATAAATATATTTACTAATAATATAATGGTGAATTATATGAGCTCAGAGAGATCAATAACATTTGTTTTGAACGTATATACAAAGGAGAGGATAGCTTAATAGGTGTACTTGGGGAACATATGATACAATGATATATATAACTATGATTATTTGATAATATGATTATTACATATTTATATAAACACACATGTACACACACGCACGCACACACACACACACCAATATATATGAGACTTAATGTAATGATATAATTTTTTATAGTAGGCTATTGGATGGTCATTTTACTTTTAGTTTTGAATGTCGCGAGTTATTAGGTGATATTTTAATCTTTTTTTGAATAATGATATGGAAGTAACTGACTTGAGTTCTGTGTTAAGTTGGTTCCATATTCGCGGTCCTTTGATATAAGTAGTATAAAATGATAGTTGAGAATTGTAGAACGGTCGATAAAGATTGAGGTGTTTCTGTCGTGTTTGGTATTGATGAATGTTTTGCAGTCTGGTAAAGTAAGTTCGGAAACGATTTGGTAAAGAAAGTGGTTGGTGTATAGCTTTGTGGATTAAATTTAGGATTACATAGTCGTTGATTTTATTGAAAGTTAACATGCTTAGTTGGATGAATAATGGTTGAGTATGTGCGTATTTAGTTTTTTTGCAAATGATACGAACCAGTCGCTTTTGTAGAACAGTAAGTGGGGCAGTGTGAGTAGGAAAGGTATTCGCCCATATTAAATTGCAGTACGTAACGAGTGCGTAAAATAATGTATAGTACAGAGTGATTACTGTATTTTTATTGACACAGTCCTTGATATTATTGATTACTCCGATGTTTCTTGATAATTTTGAGCTTAGTTTGCTTATGTGTGTTTGCCAGTTGAGTTTGTTGTTAAAATATACTCCTAAAAATTTGAAATTTTCAACAAGTTCTACGTCAATGTTGTTAATTCTTATAATTGGATGAAACGAAGATGACGAACGATGCGGCTTAAAGAATATGCATTTTGTTTTGGAAACATTTAGAGAGAGCTTATTGCAACAAAGCCATTCGTATAATTTGCATAATTCCACATTCATGGTTTCAGAAAGGAGTTTCGGGTCGGAGGAAGAGTAGGTAATACTCGTGTCGTCGGCAAAAAGGGTAATTTCAACATCTGAAGCAGCTGTGATATCATTGATGTAAAGTAAGAAGCAGATTGGGCCAAGAATCGAAACTAGGATGAAAGTAACTCCGAAAATGGAAGTCATTGTGATAAATATTCTATATTTCGGCTTTGCTTATGCCATCATCAGGAATACATATAAACAATTGGAGTATACAGTCAGCTATATATACAAGTTTGAGTAGAAAAGGCGGCAAATATACAAGCGAGCACTGGAGTTCAGCAAACAATACCACTGGTGTAACTCACATAGAATATTTATCACAATGACTTCCATTTTCGGAGTTACTTTCATCCTAGTTTATGTGAAATTGATCTGTGGGAATAATGGATTCCAAGAATCGAACCTTGGGGGACTCCGCATGTAATGTTAGAAGGTGTTGAGAATGTATTGTTTAGGGAGACAATTTGGGTGCGGTTTGAGAAGTAACTTCTGAACCAGTCATTTGCTATATTTCGAAAGCCGTAATAATCAAGTTTTTTTAGAAGTATATTATGATTGACAGTATCAAATGCTTTGCTTAAATCAAGAAACGTTGTTATGCTAAATTGTTTGTTTTCCTTGGCCATGGCTAATTTTTCATATAGCGACACTACAGCATGGGAAGTTGAGTGGTTTGCACGAAATCCGTATTGGCTGGGACTGATGATGCCTTGGTCTTCAAGATATGAGATCATTCGGTTTGCCATAACTTTTTCAAATATTTTACTGAAGCAAGGCAGTACAGATATCGGTCTATAATTAGTTACTCTGTTTTTTTCCTCGCCTTTGTATATTGGACTGATCTTAGCAATTTTGTAAATATTCGGAAATACACCTGTTGTGAACGACAGATTGAGTAGAAACGACAGTGGAGAGGTAATGTAGTTTGTTATAGGTTTTACTAGCGACATGCGAATTCCATCCTGGCCAGGGGAGGCGTTTTTCAGAGATTGAATTACGCCAGAAATCTCTTCTGGGCTACATGGTGATAGCGTAAACTCATTCGTATATTTATTATTCAGATATGACATGAAGTCTGAATTGGTAGCTGGAATTTTATCGGCAAGTTCAGTAGCTACTGAGCAGAAATATTTATTGAAACAGTTTGCTATGTCTTCAGGATTTGAGGTCTCTGTACCATTTACAACAACGGCAGAAGGCAAGATCGAAGATTTTGCCTTGCCTAATAAATTATTTATAGTTTTCCATGTTCCCTGAATGTTGTTGTTCAACTGTTTAAATTTATTTTCATAGTATAACTTTTTCGCAATCCGTAACGTGTGGTTTAGTTTATTGCGATATACTTTGTATCTGTTGTTCAGTTCGGTGTTACGTGTGGTCATCCATAATCTATATAGTCGATTTTTTTCATGTATTGATTGTAAAAGAGCTGTGCTTATCCAAGGTTTTTTTGTTTTTGTTTGTGTTTTATGGCATTTAATTGGAAAACATTCATTGTAGATGGAATTAAATGTGTCACTAAAAGACCTAGTAGCTGAATGAACGTTTGTTTCCATATATAAAATATTCCAATCGACAGATTGTATTTTTTCTTCGAAAAGAGTCTGGTTGCTGGTGCTAATATGTCTATATGTTATATTGTTCTGCTTATTGTGCTTGGAAATTGAAGAGTTACAGAGGAAGAATACAGGAAAATGATCAGAAATGTCTGTAAGTAAGATACCAGCGCTTATATCATCTTCGTGGAAATTTGTAAAAATATTATCAATGAGTGTTGCGGATCTTGATTTTACTCTAGTTGGATTACATATCTTGGGGAAAAAGTGAAACGATTTCATGATTTCAAAGAATGAATTAGTTGGGCTGTGATTTCCCGTCTTTAGTAGGTCGATATTAAAGTCGCCAAGCAACATACACTGTTTATTTTCAGGTTTTAAAATATCAAACATATTCAAAAGACTTGCATTAAAATAGTCAACACTTTTGCCAGGTGGTCGATAAATTAGTCCCACAACACAAGAGTTGTTATTGTCGTTAATTTCAACAAAAAGAGCCTCGTATTCGCCATTTTGATCGATTTTTGAGAGATCTTCTCGAATAAAACAGTTTCTATATTCTTCCTTAATGTACAAAACTATTCCACCACCTTTTCGCACGGATCTGCATAGTGGGAAAGGAGAATAACCAGGAATGTTATACAGCTCTTGTGTTGCGGGATCGAGCCAACTTTCGGATATACCAATTACCGAAAACTTATGATCCAGATTGTAAAGTAGGGAAAGAATTTCTGTATAATGCCTTTTCAGACTTCGCGCATTGATATGCAAGGCAGATAGGGTTTTAGAGTCAGATATAAGATTGTTGCCTATATGTGATTTAAACGTTTCTACAAAACAATAATTAGAGCGGGAGTTGTTAAGTTTACCCCAGTAATTCAACTCGCCATCCGTGTCGTCTGTCGCATAGCTATTGTGTTCAGTCACATTTAGATCCAACGGGTTGAATAACATTTTTTCTAAATCACCAAGTAGATATTCAGAACCATGTTGCTTTTGTACTTCCACATGAGTTAGATCTTCATTATAAAAAAGGTAATTCACATAGAGTATTCATCGTCATTAGTCAAAGATATATGTAAAATAATCAACAGCCTGCATAGTAAATAACTGACGTGTAATGTTGCCGTAACAACATTGAACCAGTCGGTTGTGTACACAAGTAGTGGCAGAGTAACATGTATATGTTGCGTGAACGAGGTTCTAAATAGTTCAGCATGTGTCAAATGTGCGATTGATATATCTTGGAAGAATAATGAAAACAAGTTTGTGTTGAGCGTGTGCTCTGTGTATAGGGGGGAGCTTAGAAAACATTTACAGGACGAACAAATCAAGACTAGAAAAACATTGGTATATACAAAATCAAAGTACAATGAAAACATATAGATATAACAAGGGCTAAAACGGCTACCTGGTATCAGATAGTACATATGGTTTTAGTGACAACAATACAGCGTCTTTTTGAGGTGCTGAAAGATTAACGCGATACGCACAATTCTACATTCTCTGGAATACAAGCTTTACACTCACGTGAACAGCTAAGATGTCATTTAGTTGTTTTAATTATATCAGCTTGATTACAGTTGATTATTAGCTACAGCGTGGTTGCAGAGGCGCCAAACTGTCTATAGAGAAGTACAATGCTAATAGGTTGAGCGGCAACTCAGATTGTTTTCAGCGAAAAACAAAGCAACAACACAATTCTGTTGTTTAGAGTGAAAAACAAAGAAACAAAACAATTCTGGTACATGGAATATTCCCAAACTATGTGTAAACAATTGGCTGTATAATTAAAGAACATACTGTTTGCTATGGAATACGTTGTACTTGCACTATACTGTATATAGTCCGGATATTAATATTATGTGAATTTCTCAAGATATATATGGATGGGAGCAAGGGAACAAGAAAACAGACGTCCAACCATTTGAGGGTTCTTCGTTGACGTCGTCGTCAGTCTTACACTCATAGAAACTGAATAAGTCATAAACCTGGGACTGCATTGGTAGTGTTGTATTAACCCTACCTGGCCTGGGGAGAGCCATTTCGGCAAACTTTTTGCACTATCTCTGGAACGACAAAAAATGGAGAGCTGAAACTCCTTGACTTTATAGTTTATCATATTGGGGTCATTTTGAGCCTATTTGCATACCCCCACCCCAGCAGAGAATCGTGGGTAAATTCAAGATAGTGGCCACGTGGGGTACCAGAAAAGTGGTGTTCTTGTCATATTTCTTCAAACTTTCTGCTTTCCGCGATGAAAAGCGGGCAAAAACTATTCTATCTCACATCACATTAATATTTGCTAATTTATCATGCAGTTTTTTCGGAGAAATTGCATAAATAAAAAATTCGGAAAATCCGACTGAAAAATCGACCAAAAAATGCCGTTTTTGAAAATGACGTCACTGTCAGCGGCCATCTTGGATTTTTTTTACATTTTCTGGTAGAACTTGACCCAACGGTATAGTTTGGTAAGTATCAGCCCCATAACTCAAGGAATAAGAAAAATAATTAGGAGGGGGGCATTTCGTCGACCCCCGCCTGAAGGCCAGGATAGGTCCCATAAAGCCCAGGTCATATACGGTTAAATGGAGTTACGAAGCAGAGATAGTGTTCTGGGGTTTTTGTTCCTCTTATTTGAGAGGAATCTATTTCCAGTTTTCAGATTTCCAATTAGGGTAGTTTGCGAGTATTACAGTCACTGTGTTGAGCTCTTGGACAGAAGATGAAGTTGCAAAGATAGGACTACCTTGACGTTGTCGGCGTTGTTCTCATACCGACAGAGAATGCAGAAGCAGGGCCAGCGTTACGAACGTTTTTAGGGGACGTCAATGTGACGTCTTCCAACTGTGGGTCTAGCAACGATGCCAGTATTAGGCATTCAAACTGGCGTCATTAGCTGGTATTGCATTAATATTGACGACGTCGTCAGAGTTGTCCTATTTCCAACAGATAATGTTTTGCTGCTATTGTGCAACCTACATAGCCCTGAACCTCCGTAGACTGTGTGATCGGATGACGTTACGCCACAAAATCTGCAATGTTGGGCACGCTAAAATGACAATAAAGCGTTTATTGAAGGCTGAATCGAAGAAAATAACAGACAAATTGTTTGAGTTGTGCGAAGAGCATCCTTCTATTTCCATTATACATTAAATATCTTTATGACAAAGATAGGAAAATGAGGTTAATCAATTGAAATAACGTGCATATGTAATAATAAAATGTAATCAAAATATAAATTCCACCCGAAGTCTAACTTCATTAATTTACAGTCTATATAAAATAGATAAGGCTTAGATTAATTATCACATAGAAGTACACATTTGGATCAAAAAAAGTCTATAATAATGCGAGTGGTTTTTTTTTCTTGGAAAATATCATCACCGTCCATAGATAGACTGATCAGGAAATTATGATAATAATTTACATGTACTGCTCAAAATCGAAAGACAATTGACCCATTCTGTTTTTGTATTCCGCATCGAACCTCTCGTTTTGTGCCACTGTGAAATGGTTTTTCCAATCACCAATAATTCCTGCAAAAAATATAACTGTTATTTTATTGTTAGTTACCAAATTATCATGCTTGATATATTTCATAATCTTCATTGCTGTAATATAATAATCAAATCTAGTGTATTTCCACTCATGTATTTCCACTCGTGGTAATCACCCTTTTCTCACCCTCATAGCTATTCGGGCTACATTTTACGGCTTTCCGGTTACCCACAGTGACCTCAATACTATCCCCACGAAATTTCGTGGCATTTTGTGCGTTACGTATCGATCAAAAGACGTTAACTAAATAGCAATCGTCAGATACGACGAGATTCAGCTGTCGTCCATCAAAGAATCTCCGAAATGAATATATGGTTTATACCGCCGTGAAAATGAGCATATAAAATTAAATGCCATAAACCAAACACATTATGATCGCAGAATATATCACCGAATGTGATGCTGCCACGTGACGATTATGGGATATATTGGAATATTATCATTTTTTGGTCGCATTCATCTAATATCTGAACCTATGTCTTTTTTTTCATCGTGCGATATTTCGCATTGGTGAAACAATAACCTCAACGAAGGAACAAATCAGTACGACATTTTTTTGTTAAATTTTTCTTGCAGTTTACAGCTATTGCCTTGACTTGTTGATCAGTACTTTATCAATTGACTAAACACCGTTTTCACGAAGAAAGAAGATATACCTTTTCTATAAAACGGGTCTGTGTCACCATCCACCATATGTG